>JMQE01000166.1:0-45914 GCA_000731825.1 Hypocrella siamensis
CTTTCTCCCCCCCCCCGGAAAGCCTTGCTTCTGCACAAGCTCGTATTCAGCTGTGCCCCAAGACTGTCTGTCACTGCTTTGACACGTCACCTCTCTTCAGATGGTATTTAACTCCGCTTTGTCTGTTCACTTGTGTTCAGAAATTTCTGGGGATTTTTCCTTTCCCCCCTTTCCCCCTGCTCTGCTTCTCCTTGCTGCTGCTGCTGCTGCTGCTGCTGCTGCTGGTGGGAGGGAGACATTGCTCGACTTCACATGTCTATCTAGACAGGGTCTGTCTGTCTGTCTGGCCGCACGCCCTCGTCGTGTGTGTGCCGCCATGCCAAGGTTTTAGCGCAACGTCACCTTCTCTCGAGCATCTGAGCTTTCGACTTGATCTGCTTGGAAGCCGATCTTGTCCGTCTTGTCCATCGTGGCGTCGTCGTCGTCGTCGTCGTCGTCGTACTGTGTCAGCCTATCTACCTACCAAGGCACTCATCCGAAGCACATCTAAGGCAGACCCTGGCAAATCCAGGCAGAAATGGGTATTTTTTTTAGCTACTGGCATTCTTCATCCGGCGCAACCGTTCCTCCGCCGCCCTCGCCCGCCGTTCCCTCTCCAGCTTGGCTCTCATCTCTGACGTCAAGCCTCGGCCCTCGTCTTCCCGCTGCTGCTGCGGCGTCTTGGCCATCGACGCCCCCAAAACGGTGCCCTTGCCCGTCTTGCTCGCCTCCACCACCCTGGGCCCCTCGGTACGTAATCGCTCCTCCTCTGCCCTCCTCCGCTCCGCCTCTCTCCTGACCGCCTCTAATCTCTCACGCTCATCTCTTTCGTTGGCCTGTGCTCTCGTCATGCCGGCCGGGATCCTGGCTGCGTCCCACGCCCATCTATCCTCTCCCAGTTCCGATCGAGCTACCCGGAAGGCGTCTCGGGTGCCTCGGTCACCTGCCAGCTCGAACGCCGTCTTACCCTCGCCGTTTCGCACGCACGGGTCCGCCCCGCCCCTCGTCAACAGACCGAATACTAAGGGGGCTGAGTTTTGGGACGCAGCAAGATGAAGGGGGCGTGGGGCGTGGTGGTGTTGATCGGCTGGCTCAAAGGCATAGTCTGCGCTGAGCTTGTTGTTGACGAGGTACGATAGCAGAGCTGGCAGTTTGGACCGGCGGACAAAGGCTTGTAGCTGCGACGTGTGCAGCAGAGCTGTCTCTTCTTGTTCCGTCAGTTTAGGTTTGGTAGGTTTGGTAGGTTGGGTAGATCTGGCAGATTTGGGGCCCGCCCCCGCCGCGCGTGATGCCTGCGATTCTTTTGCACTGTCCTTGTCCTCGGCTGGCATCAGCTCTCGGACCTTGAGCCGAGTCAGCTCGATAAAGGACCTCATCAGCTCGTTTTGCGTCGCGCGTCTCGTGCTGAAGGGAAAACCGCGTAGCCTGGTGTCGTTGTGCTGCAGCACCTGTCCCTGGTACGGCCCGAACAGTGTCCTGCGGTTCGTCTTGCCCGTGGCCCGGATGAATAGGAGCTCGGATGTGTCCACGAGGCCCTTCCAGTCGGACAGCAGTGAGCGGACGTCGTCGACGAGGGCCTGCTCATTGTACCGACGCAGGGTCGACCCCGCGGAGTGCGCCGCTCCCTTGGCGTTGTCGTTTGCAGACTGAGAGCCTCCCTGCTTCCTTCGTGTCGTGTACCGGTGAAATGTCTTGTGTGCCAGAACCGTGGCCTCGCGATTCATGGCCGTGGCCGTCTTGGAGGCCCGAGGGGCCAAGGAGACGACCATGGCGGCGAAGTGCCCGCCCCCAATCATGCACAAGAAGATGTGCGGCCCCTTGTAGGCCACGGGTGGGAGCGCGTCATCCTTGGCCGCCGCCGCCGCCGGTCTCGGCATGGAGATGGGTTCGACCTGCTTCCTACGCAGCACCTCAACCAGGTCGGATTGCCGTTGATCCTCGCCCGTCAAGATGGCACGGTAAAGACCAAAGTAGTGGTTTTCGGGCAGCAGGGCCGAGCTGAGCCACATGAGGGGCGGCCTGCCTTGATTCTGTCGTCGGCCAGTACTCGATTCCTCTGAAGCCTTGTCGTCTCCGGCGCGGCCCTCGCGATCCGCCAAACGAGCCTGCCTCTTCAGCAGGGCCGTCAATGTCGTCTCTTGCTGTTTCCCCTCGCCGTTGTAGTCGTCGCCGTCGTCCTCATCGTCGGAGTCTTCCGAGTCCGAGCCGGATAGCGACTCGTCCAGGTCACCGATGAGCTTTTCAAACTCGGGCTCGGAAACCGTCCTCCGATTGCGCATCTTCTGCTTCAAGTTGTAGTGGTGAAGGTCGGATTTGAGATGACTCCGCTGATCGACGAGGGATGCAAAGGCCAGTCCGCACGAGGAACACGACTGCGAACCAACCGAGTGGTCAGAGGATGCATCGGCGATCTTGGTGGGCGGCGTCGTAGCGACATCATGACTAACGATGTCCGCCTCTTCCGAATCGGCTTTGAGAGCCAGGCTGTCCAGCACCTTGCTCGGCAGATCATAGACTGGAAGCAGGCATATGGGACAACGGGTATAAGTCAGCTCGCGATGAAGACGAGAGTGACAAACGAAAGGGGGAAAGGGGGAGGTTTACAAACCGTATAGAGGCCGCCGAAGGATATCCTCAGTCTTGGTCGCCATCCTTTTTTTTTTGTTGTCTTTTCCCCCTGATTACCCTTTTCTCTCTAAAGTTCCTTTTCTCCTAGACAAGCAATTGCACGATTGGGAGTTGGCCCGCGCTTGGCAAGCCTGTCGGCCTGGCCTGAGGATGACGTTTGATTTTTCTGGCGGGACGGGGCCTGGTGAGTCAACCGGCGAGCCCCACCACAACTACAGTATACCGACGCCCGTTGACGCTTCACACTCAGTAATCAGTTGAGTATCAATTAGCACGCTTTGAAGCTGGAGTGGGGGATCAATTGGTCTTCAATGCCCACGGCCACCACAACTTTGCCATTGACCAAAAAGTCACAGCACGTACGACTTCAGCACGGCAGAGGTCGCACATTTTGAGACATTGACATGAAGAAAGATGGTAATACACACAAGTACATATGTACATATGTACATGTACTGACTGTATTTTTGAGCTTCGCCCATCGGAGCCCCCTTCCCCCCCCCCCCTTTTGCCATGTCTTGGTTCCTGAACCTTGCTGCTTCTCTGCTGGCCTTGGGACTCGCATACCCAGCGTCACGTTTCTGGAGATTGCGATATGTGCCCGACCCAGTGTTGGCGGCGTGGACTCCCCTTTGGTTGGCGGCCAACCAGCTGACGGGACGCATGCACCTCATCTTGCATGATGTGGCCAAGACACATGGTGCATTGACAATCGCTTTCCAAGATGCTCTCGATTTTTGTGGGAATCATACCGGTCGCCAAGCATGGAGAGAAGGAGAAGAGAGAGACAGAGGCAAAGGGGACAAGATTTCGTGATTGACGGGGCAAACTTTTCCAAAACTTGACACAGGAACCCGTGGCACGCATCGCACCCGACTGGGTCGTTTGCGGCGATGCGGCCGAGCTGCGACGAATCTCGAGGGTGAGGAGTCCGTGGAAGAGATGGTGGTGGTATCGCAGCATGCGCATCGATCCTTACAGAGACTGCTCCTTCTCCACCATTGACGACGAGCAGCACGCTGCCATCCCGAACAAGCTGATGTCCGGGTACGGGGACAGTTCCGATACATTGAGACGACGAGCAAGACGGTGCGTGCGCATTCTCGTCTCGGCCGCCCTCGTGCCCGGCGTCGTTGGCCGCCCTGACTTCAGTCCCGCCACCTCGAGAGCGCCGTGCCCAGGATCGACAGCATAGCATGGCATGCATCAGACACGTCATTCCGCTTCGCCAGGGAAAACCGTCGCGCCACATTACCGAGACAAGACGGGGGGGCCCACGATGTCCAAGAGGGACATGCTCGGCTGCTTTGTCGCCCACGGCCTGACGCGGAGCGAGTGCGTGACCGAGGCCCTGGTCCAGCTCATTGCCGGCTCCGACACGACGGCCACGGCGATCCAGTCGACGCTGCTCTTCATCATGACGTCTCCCCGGGTCTGCGCGCGCCCTCCAGGCCGAGATTGACGACGCCGGCGCGGACCGGCGCATCTCGTCGCCCTGGTCCATCATGCGGGACGCCCGCACCTTTGGTCAAGACGCCGACCTCTTCCGGCCCGTGCGCTGGCTGACGGCCGACCCGACCATGCACCAGACCGTCACGATGGCCTTTTCCGCCGGAAGTCGCTGGGAATGTCTGGGACGAAGCATTGCCATGGTCGAGCCGAACAAGGCTTATGTCGAGGTACAGTACACTACTCTCCCTCACTTCCTTCCTTCCTTCCTCCCTCTCTCTCTCTTTCTCTATTTTTTTTTTCTCCTTTTCTTCCTAATATTACTCGCACTCGTCTTGTCATCGTGACGTCGTCACCAGCGAGTGTGAACATCAATGGCCACGTTTTCAGAAAAACACAGCGCGCCATAGGTCTTGTTCTGCATTCAACTTCTGATGTGCTGACATGCAATGACGACTCCTCACTCCTTTGTAGACGGGCCATGGGGGGCTGGCTTGCATCGCCCGGCTCAGGGGGCTCAGTTCGGGGAGAACCTACGGGCGTCTTTGACATCCATTTTGATGGTAGGGGGGGAAGGATGATCATCGATGTCACCCTGCTTCTCACCTTCTCACACTTCCCCCCCGTTCCTCCCCGACGCAATTGTCACTTGCTCTTCAGCCTACACCTACACATCTACTAGGAACCTGGTAGGTAGGCATACAGTACATATCAAGCCCGTCGGGAGCAGCACGATGAACTCCTCCGGAACAAATGACCCTGATGACGTAGCTTCACTTATCGGCTTCCCGCAGGTCGAGTGCAGAGCCAATTGTGCCAGCAACCAGGATTCACGTTCCATCATTCCTGCTAACTGTGCATAACTGTGACGTCACACTGATCAGGGGACGGACGCACACATCGGAAATGTACGACACCGGCACCAACAAGTGAGTGACCTTCTAGGATTCTGCGGCAATATCTGACACAATCTCACTGAGTGACGTTCTACATACGATTCGTAAACAATTTTTTTTATCAAGCCTGTTGTACATACAATCTGATAGATAACTTCCCAGTGTTTTTTGTCAGACCCTCATCAAATCTTAATTATTAAAAGTGGTGAGAAAATCAAAATAGAACCAAAAAAAAAATCATTCTCTGACGGTTCAGAACGTCCTCATAAAGACACATTGGTCATGCTGACTGGTAAAAATACAATCTCGTGAGCAGCTCATTCTGCAATTAGAACAAGTCAGAAGGTGCAACAGGACATTTGTGCGACTATTGCTGCGCGCCAGGAAATTGTTGTTGGAGAAACTGAGGTGCAGCAACATTCTGCTCATATCTTCCACCTTGGCCGCCTCGAGGACCATAGGAGCGCCAATATCCACGACCTTGGCCCTGACCATTTCCACGACCACGGCCTTGGTCGCCGCTGTGCCAGCCTCGGCCGCCACTCGGCTGACCTACCGCGTTTGACGCATGACCTCTCCATCCACTGCTGGCATTTGCGTGATGAGATGTTGCGTTCCCTGAGACTCGTTGTTGCAGTCGTGATTCCGAGTCCGCGTTCTGCGGCGAGTTTGCATCGTTTGCAGCAGCGTCGCTTGAGGCTCCAGATCCACTGCTATTCTGGTTGCCCGGATTTTGCCAGCGGCCTCCTCTCTGCTGACCGCGCCTTCGGTTGAACGTTCGTCTTGCCGATCTGGGCACGCGATCCACATGGAACTCGATCCTCTTTAGAGGATCTGTGACCATGACATTGTTTGATAATCCATGCTTCGCTAGCTCGCCATGATCAGCCGTCCACGGCTGGAAGAGGTTCTCGAGTTTTTCAATGCCTTGCAATTCGGGTACCCAGGTGCGAACGTAGGTGCCCTCCTTATCATAATCAAACGCTTGCTTGACGGGGTTGAATGTGCGAGCGTCACCTCTTGGATCGTTGCCCACCCCCGCCACGTACTGCCAATTGGCCCAATTGGAAGAAACATCATAATCAACCAACATCATCTCATACCACTCAGCTCCATAGCGCCAATCCATCCCGAGATGTTTTGAGAGAAAGCTCGCAACGTTTTGCCGAGCCCGGTTTGACGTGTAGCCCGTCAGCAAAAGCTCTCTCTGAGACGCGTCGATAAGTCCCATGCCCGTTGTTCCATTCTCAAATCTTTCAAGCATAATCGCGGCTTGTTCAGGTGACGGATTCTGGTTCGGTTTGGCTGCTCTCTTGTTCGGAGTAACCCACGTCTTGTCGGAAGAGGCATCCTGACGAAAACCAGACAGTCTAAACAAGTGCCGTCCGAACTTGGCGGTGCATAATCGCATATAATCCCTCCACAGAAGCTCGAATCGTATTCCCTTTGTTCCTTCGTTTTCTCCTTCTCCGAAACCTTTCGCGTCGCGATATTCTTCGTTGGAACCGTTTTCTAGAGCGACTAGCTCTTCGTGGATCTGCCTCGCTGTGATGCACCCCAGTGATAGGTAGCTTGAGAATTTTGTACTATAGTCCATGCCCACGAGACCATTGCGAGTATCTTTGTAGGTTGACAGAGCTCCAGACTTGGCCAAACTCTTCAGGCGTTCCCAAGCTGCCGTCTCCCCACCCGACAACGGATGGCTAGACTGAGCTTGAGTGGGGGAAAAGGGTACTTCTGGCAAGGTATTTTTCAGCGGCTTCTCAAGTCGCCCACAAAGGTCATCGAAGGACGTCACTGGGACAAACGGGTGCGCCTGGGATGGTGTGGACGAGTCGTTGGGCAGCGGAGGAAGCGATGATTTTTGAGGTCGAGGCAACACTGTTCGAGGCTTTTCTCGTAACGGCTCCTGCCCTTTCCTATATGTCGTGAAAACGTCTGGCAAGTCCCCAGGCCCGGCAAGTCCAGTATCTCGGCTACGCAACTGTGTGAGAAAGAAACATGGCGTAGAATTTCAAAGAAAAAAAAGGGGGGAGGGGGGGCCATGACTTACTCGTCAACAAAGTACTTCTCATCTTTCCAAATTTTGAAATCAATATCCTGGTCAGCACAGACAGCGGCTATAGCCTTTTGCTCTTGAATTTCTTCCCATGACAATTCTTCTGTAATCCAAACTCCGTTGACGCTGGTGGAAGTGTTCTTGAAATTCCGGAGCAAGTGTTTGAGCACTTCCTGCGGTCTTCCCACGCGAATCATCAGACCGCTGCCGAGTTCTTCCAAATTTTGTTTCAAGTTCCAGACAGACTCAGCCACGTGCTGTGCTCGATGTGGACCGCACCTCCAAAAGTTGCCAACTTGACTTCGCGCTGGCGGGTAAGGGGATTTTTCCCCTTCTTTCAAGAAACCAGAGACTTCGACTTGATGGGCCGGGAAAATGTACACAGGCAACAGGTGTGTAAAGCCATGATCCGGAAGAGTAGATAAATGGTGAAAGATGGGATTGTCGGCAACTCGAAGGTCTCGTCGTAAAAGGTAGACCAGTAGCTTACTTCGAGACATTGTCCTGACGAAATTGCCACAAGCTCTTGTTCAAAATGTTTCAATGAAAAGAATCCTGTTCAAAAAGCAACTGCAAGTTTGACGTGCCTCTCTCTGTCGACAAACGGACAGACGAGAAAAGGTTGAAACTTGTGTAAGAAATTTCTAGAAGGATGAAATTCAGTCTCAAGGAGGAGGAGGTAGATGGCGATGAGTCCTTGATGAATGGGTCTTGGTAATAATACGTCACGGCACTCGGAGAGCGGCAAAGAACATGAAATGGCGGGGGTCAGGGAGATCGACGGGAAAAAAAAGAAGTGTGAGGTGACTGGCAGCGTCATGACGAAATTTTGAGCATTTGTGTCTGGGGCGGAAGAGAGAGCACTTGCTGATTTAGGCGCATTGGTGGGTCGGACGATGACAGGTCGATCCGGTGCATGCAGAGTACATGAAGTGGTTCAATGATGGTTTTTTTTTTCTGAAAGGAAATCAGACAGTCTCACTTGCAGCGCAAGTGTGGTGGGATTGGCATGGCCTGGCTGCTGCACGGCGAGGGAGAAGAGAACCCGACTCTGACATGACGCTCGGCAAGTCATGTCCAAGCAACGTTCACCCATTTGACTCGCGGTGCTGGGGTCTGCGATGTTGCGGTGTTGCGATGCTGCAATGCTGCCAGATGGGAACCACCATGCAATGACTCTGGCAGAATCTGCTTGGGTTGTGGCAAAATGTAGAGGGGTCGAGGAGACCACATACACGCGGTTTTCTGAGACTTACTTTTTGCTGCCGTCAAGAACCCTGTGCTCGTGCTGGCCACCAGGTTTTCACGAGAATCAGGTGGCGTTAACTGGAACAAAGGAAGCCGAGGGCTCGTAACAAGAAGTGGCTTCCGAGAGGAACGCAATGCTGGCAAGCTGACGAACTCAGGTCGATAGGTGGCTGGAGGGCTGAAAAATGTGCAAGGGAAGAACGACGAAAAACCAACGGTCCAAGTCAGGCAGCCAAATGCAAGGAAGGTAGAAGCAAGGTAAAGAGCAACGGGGGACGTAAACAAATTTGCTCCTTCCCGGGATCAAGGTCTCCAGTAAGTCAGGGCCTCGATAAGATTCAACGCTAGCTACCCGACAATTGGCGGTCCTTCGGCCGATGCGGCTTAGTCGCCTTGACTGCAAAATGCCTTCTTGCCTGTCCAGGAAACGGTCATGCAGATGTAAAAGTAAGGGTCTTGCATCGTGCAATGCATCGTGCAAACAATCGAAGCTACGCTCCCCAACAGAGTCCCAACGGACACCAATGACGTCTGCTCCATCTGTACCTCGTTTCCCTCCTTTGGCTTTGGCTTTGGCTTTGGCTTTGGCTTTTGCTCTCCCTCTCCCTCTCCCTCTCCCTCTCCCTCTCCCTCTCCCTCTCTCCCCTCTCTCTGTTGTCCTCTCTCTGTCCCTCTTTGCTCGGATTGTGGCCCTCTTGTCTCCTGCTTCTGCTTATGCCACAGGGACGAGATTACAGGCCAAGGCTCGATGGACGCTCGATACTTGAGCGCACCTCCACACAGCCTAGATCGGGCTAGGCTTGGAGACGTCCAAAGTCGCACGAGGGGTCTCGAAGCGCCAGCGGAAATCGATGAGTGTGTGGCGGCGGCATGGGGAGCTGGTGGGGCTGCGGAAGAAAGTCCAGGGCGGGACTCATGTACAGTAAGTACCTAGTTCAGGGTCCTGCCTTGTATTGGATCCTACAACCAGCGGCGGTAATGGCAATGTTGATGCTGTGGCAATTTTCGCTGCCGCGTCCGTCTCGCACAAAGATCTGGAGGCGTCGACACCAAGAACGGTGATCGCCGTGTGCATTCAGACTTGGACGGAAGCGAAACCACGGTCTACTCGTTGTCCATACCTTCCTTCTGCTCGAAATATCCCGTTTTGCTTGCGCCTGCCTGCGCTTGCCTGCGCATGCCTGCACCTGCCTGCTGCAGTTTGCCATCGTGCGGCCGGGCCCAGGATTACCCGGGGTCGCCAGATTGGCTCTTCTTGTCTCCACGTGGTTTCTATCATTTTGATTCCGCAAGACTTGTTTTTTTCTCCCTCACCCCCACGCCGCCTTGAATTGGCTCGAAGCCTGATAAGCGGTTGTCCACCCTTACTTGAGTCCGCAAACCAAGCTGGAAGGTACGTAATGGCCCCCGAGACTCCATCCATGACCAACAAATTACAACTGCGAGTGCCTCCCTTGAGACGCCACGTCATATCATCGGCATAGTCAAGCTGCGCTTCCAAAGGGCGAATTGTGAACTGTCCAAAGACTGGGCTCAAGATGTCAATTCCAAGTAGCACCTAGCAACACACGGCTTTTCATTCCAATCATCCGCACCCCCTGTTCGTTCAGCGTCTTTGCCGAACATGACGACGTCGGACTTCTCGAATATGAGGTGCTTTGTCTCACAGCTGCATGGCACCACTGAGCCGCGCACACCTTTTTTTTTTGTTTTTTTTTTCCTCCCTGAGAGTTGCGTCGGGGGCTTGCCGTTCGACTCTGACCTCATTGAAGCAAACGTCTCAATTAATTTACGGTTCTCGCTTTCCCCACATCGGGTGTCATCGTTCTGCAAATTTAGGTCCGCGAAGTTGCACTGCCTATATTAGATCTAGAACCTCAAGAGGGGTCTGCGACATCGTCATCGACGAGTGCCATCAGGTTCAATATGCGAATCGACCAATTTCGATCAGGACCAATCGTGCACTCGCCGAACCTGTCTACTAGTGGCCCGAACAGATGACTATTGTCTTAGTGCAATGTTGCCTCTGGCGTTCTGTGGCTTTGCGACCTTTGAACGACACTTGACTCGTCCCAGATATTTACAAATCATGATTCTAGACTGTTTCCTATACCGAAACTTCCGCTAGCTCTTTCACTTCATGCGGAAGGCGGAGGCTGTTTTTTCCTTTTTCCTTTTTTGCTGTCCCTCCTTTCCTTTGATTCAACTTCCGTGGTCGGGTACTCGACACGGAGCGCTTCCTCCCATAGCCAATCGGGCACGACTCTGACGTAACTGATGACATCATCTTCGCCTTGGAAAAAGTTGCGACCCTGCCGTGTCTGAGACATGTTAGTTCTTCAGGACGACAAGGGACAAAGCTTAAAAGCTTCGTCGTCATTGCGCGACAGTGCATCACATGAACCAATTGAGGTAAAGGGAAACAGCCGGCAAAATTTCCTGCTTTTCCACCCATTTCGAGACGAGACGTCATTGATGACTTTCCCAGCGCCTGCAATACCGTGTCCCGTCTTGGATAGCAGAGGCAGGCCAATGCATGCGGCATTCGCCGCTCTGAGACGTGCTTGCAGAAGCTCGCACTAGTGAGTAAAGCAGGCTCATTATTTATTTTTTTCTAGAGGGCCAGGGAGTCAGAGGATGCACCGAGGACCGGCAACGAATGGTGAAAAATGCACTAGCCGACGTTCCAGATGTCTCAATCATCTGGTTACCCAATGTGGCTTCGGATACCTCGTCGAAATCAAGTGGCGAGGCCGCTTTTTGGAGTTGTCCAAAGAGGCTGTCGGCGACGAATGGACGACACGACACATATAGTTTCTCGACGTCAATTTATCGGAAAGATTTGCCTCCGCCAGCGGCAGGTGGCGGGCTCTATTTTGATTCACGGCACAATGTGACATGAATCTTGAGGACGCAATCTGCGGTGAGTGCATTCGCTGCTGCTTGTCAACGGCCACACACCACACCGCTGGAGACTGAGCAGCGCTGCATACTCCGTGTCTGGCCTGCAGTAGTCGTTGCAGGCAAAGTCGCCCTTGGTGATGCCATATTTATCATGGAGTTGTTTTTCCAAAACGTCTCTTTCATCAGTCGTGACGGGGCCTCGACTGAACGCACATTGGTTGTATGCCAACGGCATTTTAGATTGTCTCTGCTTTAACTCTAGGGGCTGAAAGGGAGTTGGTTATCGGGCATACATCAATGAGGCCCAGCGTGCGTTATTTGCCAGTACCCAAATACAAGAAGAGTCTTGGTACTGCATCGGCGTTGCTCAGCCCTCAAAAGCCTCTAGTGAGGACAGCGGGCACCACGGACGACGCAGGCCCTCGAAGTCGTCGTACATTGCGTTCTTGATCGCCAGACCAACAAGAGCATCAGATGTAGATAGTCTCATCCAGCTATAGCAGGTGTCTTATTGGGCACATGGAACCTGCGCGGGAGGCTATTCCCCTGTTCATTGATTGAATCTACCTACACGTACATATATCTTCCTACACATGCCTACCCACAGGACATACCTGGTAGCCTATCTACCCCGTCGGAATGTGACCACTGTATTCTGAGACCAATGCGTCCCCCGAGATTTGTCGCAGGCGCAACGGGCCGATTCATTGGCGTGTCGGTCTCGGCTTTCCACACAGGTGAGGGAATATTCAAGAAGCATCGGGCTCGGAGGGGGTCGAGGAACAACGACCTGAGCGTACTCGGGATTGCATGGCAAGAGCACAAATAGACTGGCAAGGAGAAGCACTAACCAGCCATTATCTCCGGAATCCCCGTTCTTGCCTTTGTAAGGAGTCTTGACTGGCATTGTCCGTACTCGCATGGCAATAAGCCGTTCCACTGATTGGCAGCGCGGGATCGGCTGCTCTGCTGCTTACGTGCAGGGGGGCCGGATTTTCGACAAGGATGACAGACAGGCACATCGGTATTTGGTCTTGGCCAAGCTTGCGCATCTGGCCCTGGATGAGACTTTGCCCCATGATGATCTTGACAGGAAAGTACGCCAGTAAAATTTTGTCTTCTGCCTACTTGTGTAGAATGCATTGATCACGCTCAATGATTGAAAAGGCGTCATCATGCAGAATGCGGAGTCTCTCTGTCTCGCGAAAATGTCAAGAACTGGCATGGTTGAGAGAAGCCACGCTGGTCTCGTTGACGCCCACCCGCCTGCAGTCGCCCAGAAGTCGCGGATGCTAGAAAAGCCGAGGCGTATCACGACGATTCCGCGACTTTCTAGCGATCGTACGCGGCTACTCTCCAGATGTGGGGAGGGGGGCCGCGTTGTTTCTGCATGGGTATGTAATTTGCGCTCACACAAAGAGAGGGAAAAAAGAGGGCGAATGAGCATTCGGATTAGCCCGGAATCAAGTCCGATGAGAGACATGATGTCATCGTGTCTGCAACTGCCGCGAAGCTGGCTTGCCCCTGCGCTGAGACAAGAGGGCGAAAAAAAAAAGAATAAATAAAGAACGGCGTAAAAGCGAGACAGTCTCGGTCCACTATCGTCGTTTTCGGCGGTTGATGGCCTTGTGCTGCTGTGTGACGGAATGACGACCGGACCCTGCCGGTTCCCCGGGCCTTGGCAGGCGTTCTGCAGATCGGTGGCTTGGACAGGTGTTGGTGCCTGGAAGGCAACAGGCGGGATATCAACTACACAGGGACATGTGCATGACTGACCATGCGCATGCGGTGCGGTGCGGTGCGGTGCGGTACAGTGCGTTGGAGACATGGGCCTTGTGGCCACGAGAACTTTCTGGCAAGGGAACGAAATGAGACAACGAGGCAGTCTTTGGCCAAGTCTGCCAAAATTATCCTTCTGTTCATTTTCCTTCTTTCTTCCTCTCCTCCTTTGCTTTGAACTTTTGAAGATAGAGTAGCCACGAGAGGCACCCGGCCGTGCAGGTCCACGAGTCCACGACCAAGACCGGTTGGAGCTCGCTGGGCCGAGGCTGGCCGTGCTGTCAACGGCTTGCAGTAGGCCTCCCAAGCCAAACGCATCCGATGGAGGGAGGATCTTGCCCTACCTACCCTGTTCTTGTCGGTCATCTTTTTGCCAACCTGTTTCCAAGAATCGTCGCTCGGTTCTTTGACCTGGCTCTCAATTGATCGACGGCATTATTTGCTCGCATCATGTCGTCGGCTGCCAATTGCTGCCTTCGCATCGCACCAAGGCGATTTGGTGTTGGCTCTTGCCGTGCGTCGACCGTCGCCCGCTCGGTTTCCGGCGGCGCTCGTGTTCTCCTCGCTACCCCAACCCCAACGCCGAGGATGCCAATCTCCATTTCAACCTGCGGCTTTTCCTCCTCGGCAACAACGAGATATTCCGCTCCTGCTGCCATGGCTGCGCAAGCTCGCGCGTACGACCCTGAGATCAAGGACATTGCTGACTATGTCGCGAATAAAGCCATTGGCTCGGAACTTGCTGTGAGCTAGAACTTAGCGGCGACTCAACAAAGTCTTTGAGATCAAGTTTGCTGACCCCTTCCCCTCCTCTCCCACAAGTTCGACACCGCTCGATGGATTCTCCTCGATACCCTCGGTTGCGGTCTGGAAGGTCTGAGATTCAAGGAGTGCACCAAGCTCCTCGGTCCCATTGTCCCCGGAACAGTCGTCCCAAACGGCACCAGAGTTCCCGGGACCCCCTTCGTCTTGGACCCCGTCAACGGCGCCTTCAACATTGGGGCCATGATCCGATGGCTCGACTTCAATGACTGCTGGCTGGCTGCCGAATGGGGACATCCCTCCGACAATTTGGGCGCCATTCTGGCTGTGGCTGATTGGATCAATCGCACTAATAAGGCCGGCGGCAACCTGGCCGGCGGCAGAGTCTTTACCGTCAGGGATGTGCTCGAGTCCATGATCAGGGCCCACGAGATTCAGGGTTGCCTCGCCTTGCTCAACTCGTACAACAAAGTCGGGCTTGATCACGTCGTGCTCGTCAAGGTCGCTTCCGCTGCAGTCGTCTCCAAGATGCTCGGCCTCAATGAGAAGCAGATTGCGGATGCTGTCACGCAGGCCTGGGTCGACGGCCAGTCCCTCCGAACATATCGACACTCGCCGAATACCATGTCCCGGAAGTCCTGGGCTGCTGGCGACGCTTGCCAGCGCGCCGTCAACCTGGCTCTCAAGGTCATGAAGGGCGAGCAGGGCGTCCCCACCGTTCTTTCTGCTCCCACCTGGGGGTTCTACGACGTCCTCTTCAAGGGCAAAAAGTTTGAATTCCAGCGCCCCTATGGCAGCTACGTCATGGAGAATGTTCTCTTCAAGGTCTCTTATCCCGGTATGCCTCACTGCCTCATTGCCTCATTTCATTTCACTTCTTCCTCCTCTTCTTCCCTCCTCTTCTTCCCTCCGTTATTTTCAAAGTCCCGGCCTCCCACGGCCATGCGAGAGTGGAAAGATGCTGACCAGATTCTGTCGGGACAGCCGAGTTCCACTCGCAGACCGCCGTCGAAGCCTCCGAGAAAATCCATCATCAACTCAAGAACATGGGCAAATCTGCTGCCGACATCAAGGCCGTGACCTGCCGCACGCATGAGGCTTGCATCCGCATCATCGACAAGCAATTCAAGCCCATGGACAACTTTGCCGACCGCGATCACTGCATCCAGTACATGTGCTCCGTCATGCTCGTCTTTGGCCGCCTAGAGGCAACCGACTACACTGACGGGGGCGAGGCCGCCACCTCTGAACTCGTCGAGACGCTCCGCAAGAAGATCAAGTGCGTCGAGGACCCCAAGTACACCCAGGACTACCACGACCCGGCTCTGCGAACTATTTCCAACGCCCTAACGGTCGAGCTCAACGACGGCACCGTCTTGGACGAGGTGGCCGTTGAGGCCCCCCTCGGTCACCGCCTGCGCCGTGCCGAGGCCAAGCCCGTTATTCTTGCCAAATTTCAGCGCCACTTGAAACCACATCTGTCTGAGAGCCGTGTCCAGGAGCTCGTCGATCTCAGCCAAAACAACAGCAAGCTTGACAGCACATCTGTCGACGAGTACATCGACCTGTACACTGTCAAGGAGAGCAAGTTTCTGTGAGCTGCCGCACTCGGAGCGGGAACTGGACGAGAGGGATGGGAGGGAAGGGAAGGGAAGGGAGGGGAAAGATCTACGTCAAGTGATGGGGTTGGATTGCACATGTCACTCGGTCAATTAATGTTATAGGAACCAACACATCAGATTCGAGAAGTAAAATTAAGCTGGTACTCCCTCACTCCGCCCACGATGGAGTCTCTGCGGTGTCTTCCTGGACGAAGCCCGCTTAGGGCTGATGGAAGTCGTACCTACAGGGTGCCGCAAGATCATGTCTTAGATCATGTCTTGATGCCGGCGCTGAAATGGCCAGCACTGAAATGGCCAGCAAGGCAATCTATGTGAAGAGGAAAGCGGAATCGTCACATTAGGCGGAGTCTAAAACAGAATGATGTTTCTTGTGCGCGTCCACATGGAAGCGACGCTATCTTTTTCTAAACGTGAAAATATGTACCGATATGACTGCCGGCGAGACATGGACAAAGCGGCGGCGTCTCATGATCCCTCATGTCTTCAAAAGCAAGTTTCTCGGCTGAAAATGGTCTTTTTTCCTGGTTGTGTCTTCGTATTTGTTGAATTATGAGGGCCTCGGTGTTGCTCAATGCTCGTCCAGGACGGACTTTTTTTTTTTGTACCAACGTAGAGGCATTCAATGACGATGCAAAATACGCAACGTGCTGCGCAGCCACAAAGAAGACTATCGCTACGCATTAAACAGACCCCTCCGGCGGATTTGCTTATGCGCCGAGAATTGGAAAACGGCGCGAGAGGGCAGGACGGCCACAAGAAGTCTAGTCAGGCCCAGATGCGCAGGCCGTTCTTTTGTAGTGGCGTCAGCTGAAGAAAATTCTGGAACAAAGCGGCCGGATTGGGTGAGAGCCCGCCTAGGTGAGATGAGGAGGCGAGTCTTGTTGGTTGGCCAGTCTCGTGTCTCGCCCCTCTTCGGTCGTCACTGGCCAGTCTGGATCGGACCGCACCACGGGAGGCCTTCACCACTATCCTCTATCCCTCTTCCTACATCTTGACTTTTGGCCTCCGAGTAAGGGCTGCGCCTTGCGGGATCTTCCAACCGCCAAACCTCCGTCCCCTTCTTGCCACCCAGCATTTGTCATTTGGTGAAACTCCCACTCGACTCGACTCGACTCGACTCGACTCGACCAGCCAGCGGCTCGCTTCTGACGCCGACGCCGCCTACGCCGCCCATCATGGTGTCTGCCGACCGCCAGACCATCATGGAGACCAACCGGTCGCTCCGCACCATCAAAACGGTGATTCCAGCCAAAAGAAGAAACGAAACACTTCAGCTTCGTGGGGCAAAATTCACGGCCATGATCTAACGCCGAGGCAGGAACTCGAAAACCTCCTGGAGAAGGGCGTCATTGACGAAACCGTCTTTGACCAGATCCACGCCGCTCTTCCCCAAGAATCATCTCTCTCGGGCCCCCTGCGCACAGCGTCGTCCAACACCGCTACGTCCGCGGCGATGCCTGCTCGCGATAGTCCAGCCCCGGCCGGCAGCGGCAGCAGCCGCGTTTCCTCCCCTCCGCCTCCGCCCACTCAGCAAATGCAGAATCTGAGTGTCAGCAATCCTCACGCTCATGCTGCTCCTGCGTCGACCTCGTCCCCCGCGCCGCCGCCATCCTACGACTCGACCCCGGCCCCCAACCTGCCGGCCCGCTCTGCCAAGCCGGTCCTCGCCCACGCCCGCGCTCTATACCAGTACGCGGCGTCGGACAACCGCGACGTCTCGTTTGAAAAGGACGACAAGATTCTCGTCCACGAGTACATGAACCAGGACTGGTGGATGGGCCAGAACACCAGGACCCAGCAAGAGGGCATCTTTCCGCGAAACTACGTCATTGTCGAGCACGAGCAACAGCAGCAGCGGACAGCTCCGCCGGTTCCCTACGGCGCTCCCTACGCACAGGCACAGCCTCAGTACGGCTATCCTCCTCCCGGACAGGGTCCTCCCATGCAGCAGAACCCCTACAACGCCAGCGTGCCGCCCATGGCCGTCGCCCAAGGTGGACAGCCGCCGCAGACTGCCGAAGGGCAGCAACAAGGTGAAAGCAAGGTCAACGAATACGGAAAGAAGTTTGGCAAGAAACTGGGCAATGCGGCCATTTTTGGCGCTGGCGCCACCCTGGGTAGCGATCTCGTCCACAGCATCTTCTAAATCAGCAACATGATACAGCTGCGGCTTTCATTTCGTTCCATCTTTTTTTTCTTCCTCCTGTCTTTGGGCGTTTTGGGCGCGAACACGGTAGAAATTCGTGACCCTGCAGAGAATTCTCAATCTCCAAGCATTTGCTTCGAAATTGCTGCACGGAACTAGCGATATGGACTCGGTCTTACGCAGGGCTTGACATGCGACGGAGCTCTTGCTTTATTTTACTTCCTTTTTTATTTTATTTTATTTCTTTATCTTTATCTTCTTTTTTAAATCGCTTTGCATCGCGCGAATTCTAAACAAGGTGATGTGCAACAAAAACCCCTGAGACTCGCGTCGTTGCAAGGACTCGTCAAAAGTTGGGACGAGCTTGGATGAAACTT
Source organism: Hypocrella siamensis (assembly GCA_000731825.1). Classification (NCBI taxonomy): domain Eukaryota; kingdom Fungi; phylum Ascomycota; class Sordariomycetes; order Hypocreales; family Clavicipitaceae; genus Hypocrella; species Hypocrella siamensis. The sequence goes on from JMQE01000166.1 coordinate 17,850, forward strand.
TGAGAAGGAAACGCAGCAACTGGAAAGCACTAGGCATATTTATGAGCAGGTTTTCATAAAGAGCATGGTGGTTCAACTCTGATTTCTTGCCAGTTTGTGCAGGGAGTACTGCCTCAGGTGCTAGCTTTGGGGGGGAGGGGCCACTTTCTCTCTGAGATGACTATACCGTAGCTATTCTGATTCTGACACTTTAGGCATATACTACTCTGCTTAGTGCTTGTTAACTCATCGCTTAATTTGAAGAAGAAAATGCTATCATGAGATTTCCTTTTTCCTGCGGCCGTACCAAGAAATGAAAAAATAAGTAAAAAAAAAGTCTTTAAAAGAAAAAGAAAAGAAAAGCATAGGTAATTTTAAAAAGCGAATTAGAAAAAGTAACAGAATCAGTGAGGTCCTTCAAGAAATTCAGCTTGATCGTATTTTAAAAAAAAATTACACAGTGCGAATGAGGACATGTGTCTTCATTTGTCACAGTCTCCGCGCCACATCGAGACTCATCATCACACTGTGTCCTCTAATTTTCTTTTTCACTTTTCCTCTTCTCTACTTCAGACTGCCTCTCCAAGGCCAGAAGCATTGCAACCGGCAAACAGGTCCTTCAGACCCGACACTGTGCGTCAAGTCAAGTGATTGACTGCACAATCCGTTGACGATGTCCGTCGCAAAGAAAAGGGCTGCAGAAGCCGCGCCTGACACAAGACGAAAAAAAAAGAAGACAAGGCTTCAACTGGACGATGAGACGCTCGACACGAAGCTCGGTGTCAACACCTTGTTCAGCCGCATGGACAATCTCCTTCTTGCCGATCATCTGGCGCAGAAATTGACGAGATTTGGAGCTGACCTGAGTCCTGTCGAGATCTCAGACTTGACGCTTTCCGGTCAGGCTCCCTCCCCTGCTGTCTCCTGCTTTGCGACTGGCCATTCTGCGTCCCAAGACGGGCACTGATGCAAGGGCAACAGCCAACTCGATACGAGACACCACGTCGTGGTCAGATAGCAGAGCCACGGAGAATCTGCCGGCCTTCTTGGCGGAATTCTCAGGTGGCCAAGACAACCTCAGCAAGGCACCCGAGAAGAAGGGCTCTCCCCACACGCTGATTGTTGCGGCCGCTGGTCTCAGAGCAGCAGACATCGTCAGGTAATCGGCTGCTTTTGTGTTGTTCCGTAGCCGTAGAGGAGCTCACGCAGAGTACATGCTGATGCCGCAGCAGGGCTGTGCGAAAGTTTCAGAGCAAGGACAATGCAGTGGCGAAGCTGGTACGCATCCCCGCGTCGGGACGATGCACATGGCGTGATTCTGACGGGTAGTTGGTGGCAGTTCGCAAAGCACATGAAGGTCGACGAGCAAGCCACCTTTCTCAAAAATAGAAAAACAGGCATCGGAGTCGGTACTCCCGCCCGCCTCATCGAGCTGATCGACAACGGTACGCGGCATCAGGTCATGTCCATGTTTCATCCCGGTGTTGACGTCCAGTGTCGACTGGCTAACCTTGGCATTGTACGTAGGTGCCCTGTCGCTGGATGACTTGCAGCGTCTTGTGGTGGATGCCTCTCATATCGACCAGAAGAAAAGAGGTGTGCTGGACATGAAGGATACCTTGATTCCACTTGCCCGCTTCCTGACGCGGCCTGAATTCAATCAACGCTACGGTGACGAGAGCAGGCCGCTGTCTCTGCTCTTTTTTTGAAAAGAATTCGGGACTCACGATAGACCGACGTCAACCGGAGCGTGCGTAGGTGATGGCGTTTAAGAGCTGCACAATGGCAGTGGTTACTTACGTGGAAGGTGCTGCCCTGGCGATGAGGTGACAAGTCCTCTTTGGTTCCTGCTCGTCGTTTGGGTTCAGTCAAGGCATCTGATGATCTCGAACGCGGCTCCTGCCATTGAAGCGTTCCACGGCAGACACGTCAATGCGTTTCTCCTCTCCATCTGTCTCAATTCTTCTTTGTTTTCTTTCTCTGTCCTGCACTACAGACCTCGTCGCTCGTTGCTACTTTTCACGATCATTATCCAGCCTTGATCCAGCCTTGACGCTGCCTCGCTCGTTTTTTTTGGATCTCCTTTTGTTAAACGCGAATCCCCGAGATTTTCTTTTCTGTCTCTTTCTCTCTTTCTCTCTCTCTTCCCCCTCTTCTTTTGTTCCCTCTTTGGGTCCCTGAGTTCACCGCGATTAGCCATTTCCTCAGAAGTTTCTCATTCCCGTGACTCAAGATTTTTCAAGCATGCGTCTAGTCTCGCTTGGTCTATTTCTTCTCGCCGTTGCGGCTCGATGCAATGGCAAAATCGCCCCTTCGGCTCCAAGTAAGCAAGATCTGCAATCTCTTATATGATGTTCCCCGGACTCATCATCGCAAGATTGTCTCAGGGAATGCCAAATTTCTCTATCACAACACGCGCAGGATCTTGATGACGGCATGAAGAGCCTTTGTTCGACTCCGAAACTTCAAAGGGTAAGGACTTGTCGCGTCATTCACGGGGTTTTCGGGGCGCTCAAACATCTCCCCTCATAGGCTCATTTCCAGTGCTTGATCAACTCGTGTTCTACCGAGTCTTATGGCAGTGCCCTGGCCTATTCTGTTACTGCATGTCACGCTACGGATGCCGACATTATTCCCTTGTATCCGATTCAAGTCCGTCGCCCATCACTACATCAACGATCGTTCCGAAATGGAGGTCGTGGCTGGGACGTCACAAGAAACACTGTCACCGGCGTGGCCGAGGTCTCAGACTTGTTGCAAAAGTTCGCTACGACGCTGGCTTGCGAGGCTGGGCTAGACGGTCTCATCACCGTGTCTGTCGACTCCGTACAGCGCGCCTTACCGATGGATCAATACCAAGACCCGGGCCTCGATGCCGGTCCAGCCTGTCAATCGCCAAACACTGCTCAAATGACACTGTCGTACCCGACGTCAAAATCGAGCATATTTCCGACGCTGGGTCAATTAGCTCCGTCCAGTCTGAGCAGCCTTTCCGCAGTGCGCGTGTCACAGCTGGCTTTGTCATCAATTTTGCCGGCGGCTTCTACGTGCACGACAGCCGCCTTGTCTTTGTCCTCTGGGGGGGCCAGTTCTTCCGTCAAGACTTCGTGCACCAAATCACTCTCCTCCGTGCTCAGCACCAGCGGCTCGGTCCTCAATTCGTCGCCGAGTGTGTCTGGAGCTTGGCCCTCCGCTTCCGATGCGCAGACTCAATCATTGTTGGATAGATCTGGTTCATTGACAACGAGCTTGACTTTGTCGTCTCGTCAGGAGAACCCTTTTTCCTCTAGCCCAACTTGGTCCGGCTCATTGTTGACAGCTTGCACCGAAAGCATTCGAAAATCCAGCACTTTGGTGACAAGCTGTGAGTCTACTCCCTGTCCTCGGGCAGATGAGGGTGCGGTCTCTACAGGCCGAATCAATTCGTCATCCATCTCTACCATCACTTCGTCACCTTACAATCCGTCAGTACCATCGAGTCTCGTGCTTACCACAACTTGTACTTCTGCCTTGACTGGCGGGGTCAGGCCGAGTCTCGCAACTTCTACGCTTGTGACTCCTTTTCTCCCGCCCGCAAGTATTCCACCTCTGGAGCAGTACCGTGATGAAAGCTCGCCCATCGCATATACGTTTTCGCCGAGCCAAGGGACTGATGACAGTTCGCCCCCCCAACCACTCAGCAGCTCCCCCACGGATCCCTACGCTACTTTGACACCCCAGTTCCATTCGGGTCCTGAGCCGGAATGGTGGACCGAGTTTCTATCGCTGTTTCCTACTGGGGGTGCCCCTGCCAAGATGGCAATCGCTGCAGAGGGGCTTAGCGCCACGCAACGAGAAGGTGAGTGGCGTTTTACAGCTTCGCACACTGCCTTTGCGCTGATTTCTTCAAAAGGCACTGTCAAAAGTTTGGCCTTTCAAACCGAGGTGACGTCTTCTGCGTCCTTGGAAGATGCCGCCGTGAATGAAGCGAGGGACACTCTGTCCACTTCCTGGAGCGCAGGTGTAGACCTGGGCATTGAAAATGCCCCTGCGGGGCCAGCTGCCATGATGGCTGCCGAGTCGCCCGTGGACGCAACGATTGTTGCTGGATCACCAAGGATTTCACCCAGTCTGGCGGCTTCATTTTGTGCCGCCCTTACACTTCTCATGTTGCTATGAACGGCATCATGTTTCAGAGTGCAATGAAGAGGGATGTTGGACCGAGTCCAGTCCATCATATTGACGACGATCAAGATTATGGCACTTTTATACTATTTTTATGTTTTTGAATGTATATTGATAGAGAGTGGGCCCTGTGCCGTAGAAGCTAGGAGATGATTATGGTCCAGAAATCTCATCAATAGTTGTGTCTTTGAAAACTGGACCAGTCAAACGGGTGATGTATATTGCCAAATTTGGTGTGGAGAGTCGAGATATCTCGTCTTCCTAAGTTGGGAGGAAGTGGTCGAGAAACTTCGCCGAGCATGTGTCTGTACATACAAATGTAGGTACGCATGTACATGCCCAAGTGGAGCAGCCGCAAACCAGTCGCCGGACACTGCCAAAATACCACGTTCATGTACGAGGTACATGTGGATGTGCCTCTTGCGCAAAATTCACAGCACAATAGAATTTCGAGCCAACCCGAGTCCCAAGGGAAAAAAAAAAGCTGTGCGCATCACTTTAAGACGCGCTGATTCGTCAATCCTCTGTCTTTTTATTCCTGTTCTTGCTTCTTGTCTCGCCTCACTCGCCTTCTCTTATTATCGATCCCATACAGCAGACAAAGCTTGGCTCAATTTACCTGTGGGCGGCATGAAAAGCAAGCGAGCGCGCGACGCAGCGCAAGATTCGCACACGCACACGCCCGTGACGGCCGAGGCGAAGAAGCGGAAACGAAGCGGCGGGGACGAGGCGGTCGAGGCGACGAAACACAAAAAGGCCAAGAGAGAGAAGAAGGAAAGCAGGAAGGAGAGGAAGGACCGGCGAAAGGACCTGCAGGATCTGCCTGACAATGACGATGGCGGCACGGCAATTGCTGGAGAGGAGAAGAATGGGGAGAATGAGGAGGAGGAGGTTCAGAGCCAGAGTAGAAGGGATATGGACGAGGGCAGACGGGGAGCAGATGCTGACAAGTTGACGGAGAAGAAGTTGACGGAGAAGAAGTTGACGGAGAAGAAGTTGACGGAGAAGAAGAAGCAGAAGCAGAAGAAGAGCGAAAGCAAAACAGAGAGCCACGGTGACAACGATGACGACGACGACGACGACGGACGAGGAGACGCAGAGGGCACGACGAAACCACTCAACAAGACCCGACAGGACCGCCACATAGTCTTTGTCGGCAACCTGCCCTACAGCGCGACGCAGGCCTCGATCCAAGCCCACTTTGCCTCGCTCAAGCCGACTGCCGTGCGGTGTCTACAAACCAAGAGCGACGAGAAGCCGTCGTGCCGCGGCATCGCCTTTGTCGAGTTTGCCAACGTCTGGACCATGAGGACCTGTCTGGACAAGTTCCATCATACCCTGTTTGAGGATGGCGTTTCAGCCCCAAGAAAGATAAACGTCGAGTTGACGTGAGAGTTTTCCTTTTCTTTCCTTTTTCCCCTGTCACCTACATACCTGCCTACCAACCTATCAAGTCGTACACCTCCGTCATCAACCTACCTACACATATATGTACACATACATACATGAAAAAGCTGACTCTTTATCTACAAAAATAGCGCCGGCGGGGGAGGCAAAACAACCTTTCGCAAAGAAAAAATCCGCCAAAAAAACCAGAAACTCGACGAGAACCGGTCAAAGCGGCTGCAGAGGGAGACGCTGGCAAAGGCCGCCGCCGGGGCAAAGAAGCAAACCGGCCACCAGGACGCCTCTCACGCTGGCATTCATCCCAGCCGCTTGGCGAATCACCTTTGACTGGGCCGGGCCGTGTACATTCTTAGATATGTACCAACGTTGCCTTGCAACAAGACGAGTAGAATAATAGCTGAAACAAAGACCTTCTGCGCCCATGAAACAAAAATTTTTGGAATAGAGAAGGAAAATTACGTCCTTCAAGACCAGTTACAGCACGAGTCTTGCGAGGGAGGCAGATGTTCTTTTTCAAAAACAGAAGAGAGGGAGAGAGATGTAGAGAGAGCGAAAGGGAAAGAGAAAGAGAAAAAAAGTTACACAGGGCGCACAGATGCAGTCGCAGCATGAGTATTAGATATTGAGAAAAGAAACAGAATAAAAAACAAAATAAAAAACAAAATAAAATAAAACGCATGGCAACAGTGATATTCAGACCCAAAAATAGCATCAAATAAAGGGGGCTTGAATCCCACAAAATATATAGTTTCCCGTCGTCCACCAATCCGTCCGCAGTGGCACTCCCCCTCCCTCTCTCCCCCATCGTTTCTTTCAAGCGTCCCATCTGCACGCCATATTGCCGGGCAAATCCTCTCATTACACTGCGACACATGGAAAAAAAGGTCGTTGAAGCCCAATCGTAGGTGTTTTGCCGTCGCCCTCTCGACCCGCGATATCCTCATGATCGCGACATGGGGCTGCAAACACCACCAGACTTTTTCATCTCATCGGAGCTCAAATTTCGACCTCGAAATCGTCTTCCCATTATTTCATTTCGGTTTTGATCCCCTCTCTTGGTCTCTTTCGACTTCATCAGGCCTCCGTGTCGTCGCATGGTTCTACAAAATGGAGCACCTAGACTTCTTATGCTTGGAGATTTGCGGACGGGGATTCAAGACGGCTCTGCAGGACACCAACTGTCAGCATCTTGCCGGGCCATGGAAGAATGACGGGGGTCACTCGGGCCGGCAACTGACCTGATAGCCTCGTCGAAAACGCTCTTCAGGTTTCGCTGCGTAAGCGCAGAGCATTCCAGGTACTTGTACGCCTTGATTTCTCGTGCGCAAGCCAGTGCCTGCTCATACGTCACAGGCTCCATTCGCTTCTGCCTCAGAGAGTCCAGGGTGGCAGCATCTTCTCGCAAATCTAGTTTGGTACCGACCAAGATGATGGGAATATTCGGGGCGTGATGGTCGATTTCGGGAAACCACTACGGCAGTGTTCATCATCATCATCAGCATCAGCATCATCAAATAAAGGCATTCTCGCCACCGCCACCGCCACCACCGCAGCAGCAGCAGCAGGAAATGGGTCTGTACCTTTGCTTTGACGTTATCGAAGGAGGGCGGCGAGACAATGGAGAAGCAAATGAGGAAAACATCGGTTTGTGGGTACGATAAGGGTCTCAATCGATCGTAATCTTCCTGGCCAGCCGTGTCCCACAATCCCAAGCTGATGGGCCGTCCATCAACCATGACACTCGCCGAGTAATTGTCGAACCTGTGCCCACGAGCACGGCCATGTCAGCATGTATTTCCGGGGCCGAGTTGTCGTCCGCACAGATCAGGCATGACAGTGCAGGGCAGGGCGGAGAGTGAACGAACACTGTCGGGATGTACTCGCCCGGAAAGGCATTTGTCGTGTATGAAATCAAGAGACATGTCTACCGTGGCATGGTCAGCACTGACGATGACCTCGGACGTTCACGATGGTAGCCGCATCAAATCGGCAGGAGAATCCGAATCGGAGGGGGGAAGAGAGGGAAAGGAGGCGCGTACCTTGCCAACAGCACCGTCACCGGTCACGACACACTAATGCGCAGATGGTCAGCTTTTCTGGGTCAAATGAAGCAGAAGAATAGAATCGAGGACAAGAAGAACTCAAGTCGAATGCGACAAGAGTGCTCACCTTTAGAGATTGAACGCCTGGTTGAGCCATTCTGTGTTGACAATCAATGGGAATCACGATGATGCGGCCGTCTCTGCAGCGCAAAAGCGGTGGAGAGGGGGGGGGGGGGGGGGGGGGGGTTGGCTGAGCCGGCAGGAGGTGGTGGTTGGTGGTAGGCCTGGTAAGTACAGTCGGTACACAGTAGGCACTTGAGGTACACCACGCAGGTAGGTGGAGGAGGGTCGGGAGCGGGAACACGAGCAGGAGGAGCACCAAGCCAGGAAGGAGCACACGGGGAGGAGCAGCAGGAGCAGGCAGAAGAAGCAGCAGAGGGAGCAAAAGGCCAGGCGCCTTCGCCTTGGGGGAGAAAGGTGGGCGAGGCTGGCGCACGCTGATCTGCCGGACCCGATCTACCTCTACCCAGTGGTCCGTCAGAGGCCGAGCAAAAGAGGCCGAGGCGATGGGCCCAGAGGCAGAAAAGGAGTAGAAATGAGGATTTTCAGAACCAAGATGCGATCAAGTAGGATGGGTTGAAACGCAGGCGAAAAAAATTGTTTTTTTTTTAAAATTAATAACGAACGATATAATAACACTCGTGGTTATAATTGACGTTGCAAGCCGCAATCCACATATTCAAAGTCGGGTGGGAAAGCCAATGCCAATGATGAGCCGAGACACGAGTTTCAAAGCCTGCCCCATTCAAGTGTCAGAGAGCCCGGACAACTTTTCCAACTCTGACAGACTCCCGAATCCCAGCTGAGGCGCCGAAGGGAAGGGGCGTCCGAAGGTGGCGCTCTGGGCTGAACAGCAGCAGCAGCAGCAGCAGCCAGCCATTGACTGCTCTCACCTGGACTCTCCCATTCGGCGCGATGTGAAGCGATTCAATGCAATTCATTTCTGAGCAGTTCTGTCCGCTCTGGCTTGATTTTCCTCGCGTTCGTTCGATGCTGTTCCATGGCAGGACATGGCTGGACATACATGGCACATGCCCTGCCGCGCTCAGGTGCCCGTATCCCGGGTCATCATCTGCTGAACTCTTGCGTGGAATCCCAATCTTGATGGTCCAGCGTACGTCATGACTCTACCGGCCATGCGCTCCCACTGGTGGCACAGCGGAAGAGAACCTTATCCAAACGCTATCCGGACCATGGCGCTGCCTGCCTGCTAGATAGGTGCCTACTACCTACCTAGGCAGATAGTACCTACTAGGTAGGTAGGAGGTAGGTGCTTGATACTTTGCCTCGTCGACACATACGTGCTGCCATTCCAATCATCATGCTACTGAATCGCCCCGTCGAGCTCAGAGCAGCGACAAGTGCTGGCCTGCCCAAAGATACACACCGATTTTTTGCCTGCCTGCCTGCCTGCCCTTCTTTCGTTCTTTTTCTTCTCGCGTGTTCTTCCCCCCACCCCCTTCGCCATCGCCTTAGCCTCTGTCGGCAAGTGAACATTTGACTAATTTCAAGTAAAGCGACAGGATCCGCATTCGGGATAGCTTCTCAAGCCAATTCTGCCACGGCCCTTCCGAGGCACTAGTGTCATTTTTTGCCTCCAGCCAGTAATTGATCAAGTCAACTCCGCAACCATATGCAGAATTTGAGCCAAAACTCACTCCAGAAAACCATCAAGCCTGTAGCTGTATGTTTTAAAGAGATAAAAAGAAGGGGGGGTTGGAGAAAAGGAAGCAAAAGAGAGAGAGAGAGAGAGAGAGAAGTAAGTAAGTAAAATGAATATAGGAAAGGAAGAAGGAGGAAGAAAGAAAGAAAAAAGGAAGAAAAAAGGAAGAAAAAAGGAAGAAAAAAGGAAGAAAAAAGGAAGAAAAAAGGAAGAAGAAATAAGTTTCTTCTAGATGGCGCAAACATTATTTCGCCTGGTGCTAAAATGTACTTTTCAGACGTTGCAGCCGCCTTGTCCCGTAGGACGATGATGAATGATCGCATGCCAACCCCAAGACACGACTTGAAGGAGAGATTGCAAGTTGGATGAATACAACAGCAGATAAAAAAGGATCTCTTCTTCGTTTTCTTTCTCAAGAGAAAGAAAAGAAAAGAGAACAAAAGAAGCGCAAGCCTTCCTTTACGGGGAAAAATAGATCGGTTGATTTCACATGATCAATTCTTGATCTCGTAGCATGTCCCAAGTTGCCGGTCTCGACGTGTCGAACTGGACCAAGCCATCAAATCGATGGTTGACCTTCTTCTGCTCAACGTACCACATGGCCTTGTCCCGGATCGCTTCCCAGTCTTGCACATGCGAGCCAAGTGTGCCGGGCTCAATCACGGCATGGTGCAGAGCTTCTTGAACCCATGAAACACAGTTCCATCCTTCTTTTTCGGGGCGTAAAGGGACTCGTTGAAGAGTGTTTTCGAGTCTTTCAAGATCAGACACTTTGGCGACAACGATGCGGACCAACAGCATCGACGCCCGATCACATTCGACGGAGTACTCCCATACCCGTTTCGCGGCTTTTGGTTCGCCCTCCACTACCAGTCTTTCTTTCGCATGGTACATGATATGTTTATAGCCGGACCTGGGGTCCCTTTTCGGTCCAGTCAAAAGAGCCCAGTGATACCTTGAGCGATGTAAGGACCGAATCAATAATAGGCCGGGATGGAGGAATATAGTGATGGAGTATCAAGAACTCACGTGTCTTCCTTTCCGGGCATCTTGGACGTTCCTCCACGCACGTACAGCCCAATATAGAGGCGAGGCTTGTTTCCGAGCATGGCGGCGGATGGTGAGTTGCAACAGAATTTGGTCATGTCCATGGCGAGTCCCGTTCAAAACGCAGAGAAAGAGAGAAACAAGAGAAGCGGGAGGGACGGAAAGAACGGCGTGGGTATAAATTGAAATCAAACCACCTCCGGGGCAAGCAAAGAAACCAAAGCTACTTGCTGCAATGGGGAAGCGGACATGTAGGAAAAAAAAAAAAAAGAGATTCGTCAACCTCCGCCGCAAAGTTCAGTCGCCGAGAAAAGAGTAAAAAGAAAAGAAGAAGGAGAGGGGGGAGGGAGAGAGAGAGAGAGAGAGAAAGAGAGAGAGAGGCCTTGTCCGAGAGAGGCCTTGTCCAAGAGAGATCATCAGACAAGGCTCGCCATTCGCAGCAAGCGACGACGCCAACCCTTGCAAGCCGGTGAGTTTACACGGTTACACGAGAGCTGTAAGTTTGTGGCCGACACCGACGCAATTTTCCGCCGTCTCATCTAGCGTACAGGAGCTTGAGCTTGACTTGGACCCGAAATGCAGAAGCAGCACATGATGTTACGGTGTATGGAGCACCGCAGGGGGTTTTTCGATACGGAGCAGTCTCTCGACGGGACCGGGTACCGGCGTGGTTGATTGTCTGCCCCCCTCCCCCATCCTCTCTTCTCCCTTTTCCAGACTAATCAAAGGACCCCCAAAAAGGCCAACAATACTACGGTGACGTTGCCTGTGCTTTTTGACAGAGTCAACAGTCGATCGCATCGACACAGGCACATCTTCTGCCTGGGTCTATGTGCGATCTCGGCAGCCATAACACAAAAATCAGGATGGATCGGCGAATGGGTTCTGGGAGAGGGCCGTGACGAGAGCTGTATTGTATGACGAGTAAGGCTGGACCACCAGGTGCGAATCGATGCCAGCACAAATGCCGGAAGGGTCGAACGCTTGCTTCTCGATTGGGATGAAGCGATCCATCCCATGTTTACAGCTGTGACGTTACCCGCAAAGTCTCGCACATTGGATAACGTGGTAAGGCACCATGGTGATGACGGGTCGCTTCGAGGGAAGATTGATTTGGATCGTCTCTGCCTGTCTGCTGAAGGAGTGAACCCCTGCTCAGCCTGGTTTGGTATCAAATGATCCTTGGCCGGTTCCGAGACCAGGGTAGCGGAAAAGGGTGGCAGTCGCCAAAGGGGAAGCGAAGCGACGGCGGCGAAACAACTCTGACGCAATGTTCCATTCCAGATCATAGGCTGAGGCAAAATGAGGTCGGACGGGGGTACAAGGCCGACGAGAAGTTGAGGAATGGCGGTAGGCCGGGCTGTCAAATCTGGGATCACGATGTCAATATTGAACCTGTTGGCAACCTTGGCTGGTTGTATCCGGAAAGCTGGTTCATCCTGGCCAGTTCCAGAAACGGTAAGGGGTGCAGATCCCGGCATCAATTAATTGAGTGCTGCCCTGCCCGCCTTGCTTGCGACAGGACTGGGGAGCGCCATGTGATTGTCAGACGTTTGACTCATGTGAGGCAGACGAGGTCGATGTGGCTACATGAACGTGCATGCTGGCTGAAGCTGTCGGCCGAGACCTGCACAGAAGGGAAGGTTGTGCGACAAAGTCAAGCTGTCGTATCGAGCAGATATTAAGGACTGAATGGATGGTCTTGGCGCCCGCACAATGAGTATTCCTGGACCAGACCGGAGACCGGGGACCGGAACCAGCGTCGTCACGATGAACTTGTCGAGATGGGGGATGGGGGATGGGAATGGGGATCCGTAGGGATTGGGATGGGCAACATGGGCTCCCAAGCTGGTCTCCACATTTCCCACATTTCCGCATTTCCACATTTCCAATGACCACGACCCAGGAACCTGTGGGAGGAGACGTGGGAAGAAGCAATGGGAAGGCGCCATGGGGAGGCGCCATGGGGAGGCGCCATCGGAAGAAGCCACTGGCCATGGGGGCCCCTTGTCTTTCGTCCTCTCTTCGCCCACGCACGCTCGACTCGTCCCACACCCGCCCTCACGCGTCCTCCTCACTCGTGGCCGCGTCTCGTCCTACCCAAGTCAATTCGTGAAATGACGTTTCGCACCTGCATACCACCATCATCCAAAATCTCGGGACCGGACGACGTGTCAACACTACATTGCATCATCGACAGGAGACGTATCACTTCTCTTTTCTTTTCTTTCCTTTTCCGCATCGACAAATATACCCAGGTTCCATGTGACGGATCACTGCGCCGAAACCAATTCCAAATCGTCCGTCGGTAGGCAAGCAACCCGCGGTCGACCAGCATACCAGCAAAGCAGCACGCCGGCAAACAAAGCCGAGCTCATTTCCCTTGTCACGACGTACGTTGTGCGCCTGCCAAAAAAAAAAAAAAGTTCGCGCCACACATCACCATAATTTCTGCTTCTTCGTCAGGACGGGCATGGCCAACCTGGGACCCCCGCCGGTCTTTCTCTTCTGCATCGCAGGATGGATTCGACGCCCGAGCCTGTAAATTTGTCGCGCCCTGAGACTCCATCCCGTGTTCCAGCGCCGCGGACCCCCGGCAGTCGCCGTGCTGTGAGCTTGGAGCCACCTTCATCGCGTCGATCTGCCCTCCAGACTCCCCTCGGTCGCAACTCGAATCGAGATGTCAATTCCGCACGTCGCTCGGCTGGACGCTTGAATAATGCACCAACTCCTCATGCCGTGGCAGCTCGAAGAGCGCTGGACCAGCGGCGTACAGCGCTGCTAACCCCAGGCAGGGCACGGCGGCAAAGCTTGATGGAACAGCGAGAGACGCCCATGAACGTGCTGCAAAATCTCGGCAAGGTACTGGCTAATAAAACAAAACCCATTGTCTCCTCGTCGTCGCCGCAGGTCGCAACGTCGAGCATTGCTCCACGGACTCTGGACGGAGGCGAAGACGATGATCCGCCCATCGTCCCGCCCAGGCTTTCGCTGCCGCTTGGCGAGGATGATGAGGATTCCGAGCTGGTTCCTCCCCGATCCGCGGGGCTAGAGGACGACACCACCACTGTGCCTGGGGTGGAACTCCCTCGCCGTTTTCGAAACGAGCAACGAGACAGGCTCTCCCGCGCCAGTCTCCCGAGCAGTATGCAAAACAGCGACGTGCTTGACAGCAATGACGACACTGAAGAGTTGGCACGGCAGTCAGACTTCTTTCCCGGGCTTCTGGAGGATCTACGGGCTAGGGCAAACGCCGATCCCACCCTGAACCGGTAAGACAACTAAATGAAAACGATTCTGAGCGTCCTCTAATTGAGAGATCTAGAGTCGACGTGGATGACCGCCGGTCCATTTCAGGGCGTCAAAGCGAGCTCAATCTTGAAATTCCTCCAGACGTGGCTGATCAAACTACCTTTGTCTTGTCTCCGCCGCCTCTTGACGGCCGCGACACGTCTCCTTTCCAGCAGGAACGCTCAGTAGCAGATGCCAGCGCCCGCAACGCCGCATCGCCTTCTGGCGTTGGCAATGTGACACTCGCCAATGAAATTGGCAATGAGCGTGATGATACAGATATATATGATCGACCGGAGTCCGAAACGGGCCAGGTTGAGGTGGGCGGTGAATCAATGGCAGGGGATGACGAGGAAGAAGAAGAAGAAGAAGAAGAAGAAGAGGTAGTAGTAGAAGCGGGAGGCGAAGCAGGCGAAGCAGGCGAAGCAGGCGAAGACATGGACCTGGATGAACGCAACCCGGAGCAGAATGTGGAGGACAGACTCGAACCGAAGCAGCCCCAGCCCGCGTCAAGAGCCAAGAGCAGGCCACGATCATATCCTAAACAGCGCCAAAGACGTATCTCAAAGCACGGAATCGAGTACCCAGCTCTTCCTCCTGCATTTGTCAGGAGAGTAGCGCAGACGGCGCTTCATACATCCGGCCTCAGCAATCCACGCGTATCAACAGACACTCTCACAGCATTGACTCAGGCGTCAGAGTGGTTCTTCGAACAGCTGGGCGACGACCTCGGTGCTTATGCCAATCATGCCAATCGCAAAACCATCGAAGAGAGCGACATGGCTACACTGATGAGACGGTACGTTCCGTGCACGAAAGAATGGCGGGGTTTGGTTATTCTTGCTATTTCTTTTCTAACATTGTATAGGCAACGGCAAATCACGTCTGAAGCGACCATGTTTTCGCTCGCGCAGCGACATCTGCCTCGCGAACTACTGCAAGAGCTGAAAATGCCTGCTCCAGCAGGAGGCAGGATTCCTCGTAAGCGAGGACGTCATGATGATGCTGATGAAAGCTCCGAAATGACCACATCAACGCCGACTTCATGACGGTAGAGATGTTTGAAATATATCATGTATTGTACATACGTTCCGCTGATGCAATTTGGGTCACATATCCGGTGCGTCACGTTATCTCGACGCATGCTTTGTTTGTACATAGATCGAGGGCGTCTGTCAATTGCTTCTCACGGGAGCAGAGTTACAAGTTCTTGCTCGCTTGAATGCGGCGGGTGATGCCGGTGGTGGGTTTCTTCATGACCATGTACAGCATAATTGCAGTGGCGGCAGATAAGCCATACCTGAGGTTGTCAGAAAAGGAACGACGGGATGACCACGTAACGAATAATGAAGTAATTGACATACCATGTAAAAATGTACTGCGCATGATTATTCCTCAGATTTACCTCGGCCGGTCTGCCATACGGGATACCTCTTGACTCGAAGTCTATTAATTTCATGTATTCGAGTTCTACCGAGGCGTCGATTAGCTGGCGAGCAACAAAAAAAAAGGGAAAAGGGGGGAAGGGGGGGGGGGGGGGTGTGAGAGACAGTACCCATCGTCACCTCGACCCAGACGGGCTGACTACCCGTCAAATCCGCCATTTGCTCGACGTCTGGAAAGTAAAACTCGCCCTTGTCCGGCCTGTTGACGGGCGTAAACATGTTCTTCTTCCACGGTTCCCTCAGCAGTCCCTCCACCGTGACTTGTTCCCTTGGCAGTCCATCCGGACGACTTTTCTGGTCCCGATGCGCCTTGTCTATCCAGCCCCGGTTCACGAGGATCGTGGTTCCATTGTCCCTCTGCAGCGGCGTGATGACCATGTACCCATCCTTGCCGTCACGCATCCTCGGCCCAATAAGCATTTCCTGGTCATGGCGAAAACGACCGGTCGCAAAGACACGACGATAGTCAAAGTCATGAACGGCGGAGGGGTCGATTGTCGGAGGGAGCGGTAGAGGTTTCCGTACCAGCCTGTCTTCGAATTTGGCAATTAGATTGGTTTTCCAGCCCAATCGTTGGACTTGCCATGTTCCGAGGGCAAAGGCGGTGATTGGAATAAGGGCTGCGAGGGTGGTCAGAATTCTGGGCCCGGGTGGACGGAAAGAGGAAGAGGAAGGCTGGAGCAAACCGAGAAGGATGATGCCGGGCCCGTGTCTGCGTCCGGCGCGGACAATTTGAGGAGGCTGGTCGAGGATGGATCGAAAGTTGGGATCATCGGCGGCTTGTTTTTCTGCCCGGGAGGAGGAGCTGGTGAATTGGCGCAGGGGGATTCTGGCCAGGACGAGTCGGGAGTGCTGAGACGAGAAGACGGAACGATTGGGACGGATTGCACGTACGGTGTGCAGGCGTGGCAGTAGACACGGCGGGCGCTTCATCGTTGGCCTTTTGTCGACATTTATCACGAGAATGGTCCATGTATTGCAGCGAGCTCTGGGCGGCCCACAGGGTATGAGGAGTGCTGTAGGCTGTAGCACCAGGTCCAGGGCCCACAACCATGACGTTTCTGTTGGTCCGTCCCGCCACTTCGCTTCTCTCGTTGGGAATGTGGGAGCTCGTGGACGGAGAAGGGAACTCTACAGCTTCCTCAAAAAGCATGTATCATCTTGATCTCAACCTTGACACTTGGCGTAGACGTTTCTGACGACGCACCCCATTTTGGCTCATTGTTTCAAAGTTACACTGTTTTACCTTGTGGCAAAGAGCCAACTGCGAGAACGAACGGCAACCGCGGCATTTGGACACATCATGTTTCACGAGGGATCCCTACAGCAGGGAATCTCAACGGCAGTCGGCCAGCAGAAATTAGTACTCTGCTTCGTCACAAGTACGTCTGCGATTCTGTTTGAGCGCGGAGATGAGAGCAGGGCTGCACATGCTGATCTGTAATAGACGAGAATGAGGAAAGCCAGACCTGGGAAAATGAATTCCTGCAAGATTCTTTGGTCAGAAAACACATCTTGTCCATCTTCGCCATATGCTTATCTTTCTTGACTGACACGAAGGACAATGCAGGTCAAGGAAGTCATCACGAAGCAAGCAATCGCCTTGCGGCTGATCGCTGGATCGGAGGAGGCCGGTTATCTGAGCCAGATTTTCCCCTTGCCACAGGTCCCTACCATCGTCATCATGAAGCACGGCGAACTAAAGGAATATATTGCCGCGGGCACCACCAAGGATCAGTTTATTCGCCGGATCCAGAATTCATTCAACGTCCCTCTACAAGCGGCACCGACCCCGTCGCCGCCGGAAACAGGTTCCACGCCTCCTACCACCCTTTCGACATCTGCAGGAATCCCATCAACCGGAGAACAATCAGCTAGTGTCCGACGTGTCCTAGAAGAGCGCGCTCAGAGACAAGAAGCGGCCAAGAGGACAGCGGAAAAACAGAGCCAGGATCAGCTCGACAAAGCAAAAGCACAGGCGGACGAAAAGGCCAGCAAGAACACCCAGAAACAAGCCGAGCTGTTAAAGAAGAAAAGACAGCAAGAATCGGACGAGAGGAAACGCATCCTCAAGCGCATACAGGATGACAAGGACGAGCGACGCAAGCAAGCACAGCAACGACTAGAGCAGCGTCAGCGGCAGAGCAGCGCTAGCGACAGTCACTTCAAGGACCATTCGCTGTCTCCAGCCGGTGCCGGCTCTCTGTCTGGACACTCGTCTCAAGATAAACGAAGAGGTGAATTCACGTCAATCCAAGTTCGACTCTTTGATGGTTCTACGATACGATCAAAATTCAAGACTTCGTCTCTCGTCGCCGAGGTTCGGAAATGGGTCGACGAAAACAGGACAGATGGCAACGTGCCCTTTGCTTTCAAGCACCTACTCACACCGCTCCCCAATAGGCCGGTGGACGAGACCGAGGAAGACAAGTCGATCGGCGATTTGGGGCTCGCCCCCTCATCGACGCTGATACTCGTGCCGACCCAGAACTATGCCTCGGCTTATAGCCATTCCTCACAGGGATTCTTCGCCTACTTGACCCACCTCTTGATAGGATTCTTTGCTTCGTTACTCAGCTTGCTCGGCCTGGCTGGAGGTATGCGCACTAATGGTCAAAGAGCCAACACGACTGATCAAGATGAGAGCTCTGCTGGCGAGACGAGCGAGAAAGCTGTCCAAGGTGCCCGGAAACCTAGCCAAGGGCCACGAGACCAGCAGCTATACAACGGCAATTCCGTAAGAAGACTTCTTTTCCTTTCCTTTCCATCTTTCTTTTTGGCGGTTTTTCGGTAGCAAGACTGGCTAACGCCGTGCCCAGTTGAATTTTGAGCCGAGGCCGGATGAGGAAGAAAAGCTATAGCTCCCAATACAGCACTTGACGCTCCTTGGCCTTCGGGCTGAATAATACATGTTTGGTAGACCATCTTCATTTTTCTCGGCAGAGAGATAACAACGTTGAAGTTGAAAGGGCCAAAGGAAAAGTCTATAGATGGCAAATTGAGCGCAAAGTGTGGAAGTGTATTCAGCTTTTGGCCTATGTGTATCGATCTCAACGAGTCCGAACGTGTAAGCAAGATGGCCTAGAAAAAGATCTACAAATGCATCAATGACCCCAACCGGAGCGGGAATGCTTGATATAGTACACTACAAATACCAAAATTCAAATCGAAACAAGCCAGCGAGCTTGACGTTTAGCTATGAATGCTTCCCATGCCGTGCTGTGAGACCTTAAGCCCCCCCCCCCCCCCCCCCCCCCTCCCCCCCTTCCTCATATTTCTTGCTAGTACTGGCTAGCAGCGGCCTGGCAGGCCTTCAACTGCTCCAGATACCAGTTGCAAATCTGCATGTTACCCCCATTGTCATCCATACACTTTGTAAATTGCTGCGTAGCGGCCTGGCAGTTGTTTCCCCATTGCTGCTGCTGCTGCTGCTGCGTGTTCGCTTGAGCAGCAGGCGCTGGTTCGGACGAGCCACCGGAGAAGAAACCGCCAATGGCATGACCGACTGAAGATCCGATGGCGACACCACTGCAGTGCAGTCAAAAAAGAAGGGTCAGCAAACTCATCGTGTCCGTGTGAATCTTTGTCTCTCTGCTTTATTTTTGCCCAAAAGAACAAAGGAAAAGAATCCCCTTACGCGGCAGTGCTGGCCATTTGGCCAAATAGTCCAGGACCCTGGGACGTCGTCGACGCAGGAGCTGCCTGGTGCGGAGGAGCGGCCAAGGTCGTTGCGGGACGATGCTGCGACGGCGCCGGCGGTGCGGCGGGGGCGACTGGACGGGATGGCGCCCTCGAGACGGGAGCACGGCCGGCGGATCGGTTGCGAGGCATGGTGGAGATTGAAATGCTTTTTTGAATGGCGAGTTTGTGGTTTTTTGGTCTGGAGAAGGAAAGAGGGACAAAAGGCAGGATGCAAAGGTAGGTATGATATAGATGGATGTTTTCCGGGGGGGGCGAATGTCGGGAGAGCCAATAGGAGGTGTCGGGGTTTATCTTACGTGAAGCAGGTAAGAAAAGCGGGGATTGAATTGGCTGCCGACGCTCGATGGAGTGGTTATAAACCCCGACGGGGGATGACAATTACAGATCCCGTGATGAGCATGGGCATGGATTCGTACGTGTGCAAGGATTTGTTGATTCTGAGACGTTTCTTGAGCGTTGGTGGAATGGACATGTCGTAGCTCAATGGAGATGACTGGTTTTTCCTTATTAATTTTTTTTTTGGACAGCGCGTCGTGAATTCATTTCACCTACATATTTAGGTAGGTGTGTAGGTAGGTAAAAAAAAATCCTACGTTACAGTCTCGATTCCAGCGAGGAGAAAGAATCACAATGCAGAGAAAACGCATGCTTACTTGCTTGTGAGGTATCCTGGTGGCCAGAAGTCTTCTTTGACCCGAGGACTACCGGAGTCCCCTTTGAATAAACACGAAGAGGGAGAGGGAGAGAGAGGGGGGGGGAGAGTGAGGCAGAGAGAAAGAGAGAAATACCTAGCCTAGATAAACCCACAACATCGTCGCCTGATAAAAGGTCGACTCCATCTTCACTTGTTTCCTCTCCGCCCACCCTTCATCTTCTTCCTCGGACGCTCACTCCTCGACCCCTCAGCCTCATTCTTGCCATCAAATGACTTCAACAAGGCCTTGGCACGCTCCTCTGCGATCCGTTCCGCCAATTTGCTGCTCAGACTCTTGTTGTCGGCCTTGAGGGAACGCGCGGGTGGGTTGGTGGGCAAATTGTCAGCAGCACACAAACGGCAGAGAAAAAAAAGAATAAGAAAAAATGTTGTTTCAAGCGCAGCCATGCAGGTACTCACCAGGTCGGCTTTGAGAATGCGAGCCGTCGCCTCCTGATTGACCACCAGGCTCCTCTGCGACTCGGGCTCCTCTGCTGCCTTGATCTTGCTAAAGTAGTGCTGAACTCGCTTCAGTTCTGCGAAGACGGCGTGATTCTGGGCATCGACGCCCTGTAGACGAAGATAGGCTTTTGTTCCATTTCCGCCACCGATTTCACACCCGTTAGTTTCGCTTGGGTCTTGGGGAACGTCATGGGATGAGAGGACGCATGGTCTGGACGAGAGCGAGGGCGAGGGGGAGGGTCAAGTCTCCATCTTACAAAACAAGAGGGAATCGATGGAATAGGCCGCCAGCGAGAACAATTTAGCCTTGTCGAGGAGCGGCAGTTGAGACGCCTTTTCATTCAGGTTGTTCAGCAGGGGGGAAAGCGCTTCTTCGAGGTTGTCTAGCTGCGCGTCCAATCTGTCCAGGTCGGGAATGATGTTTTTAACGTCACTCATTTTTATCTTCTCTTCCTTCCTCTCCTCTTCTTTTTGTTGCTTCTCTTCTTCCTCGGATCTTGCTTATTGTATGAGTTTGATGGTCCAAGGTGTGTGGCGAGGGTTGCAAAAGATGCTGAAAGTATGGATGGCAAAGGTTGGAAGCCCTCGTTCCGCAAGCCTTTGCAGGTCCGAAGCCCCACAATAATGAATGGTGGTCACCACGAGATTGCAGACCTGGCGGACACGACCAACCTAGAGATTTGCTAATAATTAATATGTACATATCTAGCGGTTTAGGATCCAACAAGATACACTTTGCTCGGAATCAAGCACCACGTTTCTTCTTTTCTCTTGTCGTGTGCAATCCCGATTCCTACCGACCGGACTTGTCGTCTGCCGAGGACAGCACCCATTTTTCATTTTGCAAGACCTCAGCTCGCTCTTTACATTAATCAACCAGCCTATCCAAAACCCGTGCCGCGCCAATATAGCCTTTCCGGCCATCCTCCCGATGTACACCAAGGTTTCTTTTGCCAAAAAACAATCTGAAGACATCTGCGCATGTCTGTTGACGCCAAACGCTCAAGCTTGCGAGCCCCATAATCGCAAATAACCATAATTACAGCTGCAACCACTGCTTCACCGTCCAGTCGTCCATCTTGCTGGATTTCTCGACTGCATTCGTCATCAATTCCTGGGTCTGGCGATGCACCAGTTTCCTGTGCATGGCCTCCTGTTTCTCTAATGCGTCTGCAGACAAGCCCGTCATCCCCGGCATAGTCATCCCCGGCATGGAGATGCTGGGCATTCCTGCCGACAAGCCTGTAGTTGGCGATGTACTGCCTTTGCCGGCCAGCATGACTGCCACATCCGCCGGCAAGTTGTTTGGACTGTTTTTCAATCGATCTCGAAGGATCAGCATCGACGGTACGCGGACATTGAGCTGACAGAGACGAGTTAGTGCCCTTTTTTTTTCCCTTTTTTTTCCCTTTAATTCTTTTCATGGTCCCCGGTGCAGCAAACCAACTGACTCGGCAATTTCCCTCACACCGCCGGCCAGGCCTGATGACGGCGGACGTACCTGAGACAGCATGTTTCCATACCTCACGCCCAAGGCGTTTCCGATTGCCTTCAATCGACCCTTGACCCAGATTCGCTGGGAGTCTGTCAAGTAATCCTGACCTTGGATGCACGTCAAGGGCCAAAGCAGGAAGTATCCAGCCAGGCCTTTCTCTGAGGAGTCCTCGCCGCAACCAAATACGGAATGTGACGCGCTCCCACGTAAGTCCTTGCGTTTGTCGAACAGGCCCATCTGATACGGCACCGAGGCAATGATATCCGTGACGGCCTCAGCCACTGTCCTTGCCGTCGACGCATATTCCGGCGTCGTGCGATAGTCGGCCGGGAAATTGACCCAGGCAGTCAGGCGAATAATGAGTGATGCAAGCACGATGCGCATGCATCGCATGACGTTCCAAAAGTTCACGACCCACAGGTCGCTATACGCGTCGATACGCCCTGGGAACACTTCCGCCTTTGAATAGTCTCCTTTGGGATTGTAGGGTTCCCAGGCAACCGTTTTCCAAACATACTGATTCGGCAACTGCTCCAACCAATCGATGATTTCTTTGTCCAGAGACTTGCAGGCGTATATCGTGTCCTTCATCAGTTTCATGTTCTCAAGTGACCGGGTCACACTGGCAAGAAGACCATTGACCTCGTGCTTCAATTCTCCGACGCGGCTGCTCAGTTGCTGAAACTCCATGTTGTACTCATTGCTGACCGGATCGTCCACCCACCAGTCGACGTCGAGCGTCGGAGCCTTGCCGGTGCTCAGGGAATGGATGATCTGGCGATGCCATTACTCGTCAGAGGTCAGAGTCCATCAGGCCCATCTGGCGCCCATGGCTCTGGAATATCTAACATGTTATTTTAGAGAAGACTTACCATTTGTGTCCGAACGGCGATGAACAGATCTAGTCCAACTTTGGAATCGAGTTGCTCTCGGCCCCGAGCCTTGACGAGCTGAATGGCACCTTCAATGTGAGAGCTCCAGGCTAACATGCCGAGGGTCTTGGCTGTAATATTTTCAAAGAGCCCAAGCAGCAGGATTGCCGCCAGAGTATCGTCACGTCTTGTCAACACAGGATCCTTGAGCGCAGAAAACGTCGAGGCTAACGCCTTGGTGTAGTTTCCCAGGGCCTCTCTATCGAAATCATTTCCGGTTCCGACTCGGTTATTGAGAGAGGCCAAGGAGCAGGCCTTGAATGCGTATATAAAGTGAGGAGAGGCCGATCTTGGCTTCAACAGAGGGAGTACAAACTCCAGGAATCCACGGTTAGTTGCCAGGCCCTGTCGTGGGATCAAGATGTAATTAGAAATGAAGTGGCAAGATGCAAGCTCGTCGACGGAGAACGGCGGGTGCACCGTGATGCCATTGCGACCCGAAAGCTGCTCGGGGGGCGCTCTGCTGTGCGGCACTGGCTTTGGAGCTAGAGCTTTGGCCGCTGGTTGTCGTGACCTGGCCTGCTCCGGGGGAGTCTTGCCGCCGCCGCCGTCGCCGCCGCCTACTCCTCCTCCACCAGACGTCTTTGGGGACTGCTCAACAACCCGATAGCCCGGACAGTCTCGTCTGGCTTTGACACATTGCTTACAAGCAGGTCTTGCCTCATCACACTGAATCACCAAGGATCGGTCAGCGAGTGAATCAATGCATCAGAGGTGCAGGGTGGACGACGCAAAGACGTTGGGGGCAGGCATCCTATGCCCTGCCCTCGTCTGGAGAGGCAAGGGGAGCCCGGAGGTGGTACATACTTTGATTCTGCGGATTCTGCACATTTGACAGCCCCGGGAGGGCTTACCGCCGTACACCATGGTGACAGATCATCCGTTTGGTCTCTTTGGTCTGGCACCAAGTCTTGGCAGTGGGAAGCGCTTCCAGGATAGTGACGAGAAATAGATCCGATTCGAGCACAGGCTGAGCTGAGCGAGTGAGGCAATCTATATGAATCAAGATGGAGAGAAATTCCTGCTATGGGTCGCGACAGCCACCATGTATTTGCCCAATGTCGATTATTTATGCAGCTCGTGGGCTTCCAATATATCATGGACTCCGCTGAGCAGACCTTGGCTGGCGACTCCACCGCCAGTCCCAGACAAGGTCCCTGCCTGACACGTCCAAGAGGCCGTGAGGACCATGGCCCCGTGGTCCATGGTCCACGGGCTGGACGGACGAAGCGATGTTCGACATTGCTCTTCTAGATGAATGCTCCGAGGACACAGCTTGTTGCAGGTCGGTGTGCTCGATGCGATGCAACCTTTTGGCTTGTCTCTGCAGTGTGCATACAAGACAAGGTAGCTTCCACGAGGCCAGCCTGCTGCTCCAGGATCGCTCTGGGATGGGATGGTTGGATGGTGGGGCGCATGCAAGCAACGTTCGTTCAACCCAGACCGGGCACCTGGTTTCGGCGGTCGACTTTGTTTCGAGTGCTCCGTACTGGGCACCCAGAGAGGAAGATGCGCGCGTGTTGGCACTCCCATACGCAAGGCACAGCAGGTGCAATGCAAGCCTGCAATGCACCCGCAAGAGACCCTTGAGGCACGATTGACGACGAGCCCATCTCTGACGTGAAGAGCACAGCATAGCACAGCACAGCACAACACAGCATACCACACCACACCACCTGGTTGTTATTTGATAATGCCCGGCAGGGGTGTCAGAGGGGTGCCAAAAGACCCGCCGTCTGAGAGGGTGCCTGGGTCAGGGTTGGAGGGTTTTCGCTCGTGTCGGCCGATCACAGAGTGTCACTCCGCTCAGATTTTCATACGAAGGAGATAAATCATGGTGTTGCGGCGACAGTCAGCATCCGCTGGGTAGGTATCGTCGCGCAAGCTCATCCCGAACGGGCGTCATCTGCAGCAAGTATAGCATCGTTGTCATTGTCGCCGCCATCATGATCTTCATCTTTGTCGTCGTTGTCGTAGCGAGAAGATGGGGATTGCGTGTCACGTATCGTATGAAGGCCACCAAAGTTTTCCATTTTGCAAAGACGTCGGGGCTGTTGATTGGCCTTGCAGTCTGGACATACCGCTCACTCACTGCACAGGGTGCACCCAGCAGTCTCTTTGCTCGGCCGACTCCTGTGCTGGAGCGATGGCGTGGCGGGTCTAGAAGCCTTCGACTCGGCATCTAGTGGCGGTCCGGCATCTAGGAGATAATGCCGCAAGGCTGGCTCCCCTTTGTCGAACCGTCATGTACCCTCGTACATTCATTCATTCATGTGCAGTACACTGCTGTCCATCGCTCGGGAAGGGAATCGCGCAAAAGTCATTAAGAGTCACGGATCACCCCCCCCTAAGCCTGCCCCCCCCGGGCGCAATCCCACTCGCCAAGAACATAGGCAAATTTAAGGCTGACGACAGCCATGGCCGAAGGCAGGTGCCCGGTTTCAAGAGAGCTTGCTTGCCTCGCTACAATACGTACTCCACCTTCCACCTTCCATCCTTGTTGCTTCTTTTTTTTCTCCTTTTTTTTTGGCAAGCTGCCGATGACCGTTCGATCCGTCATACCATTTGACTCGTCGTTGGGTTCCAAGTTCCCCAGTCCTTCGTAAGGACTCTACGACGTACTAGTATATTCAACGCTTGGCGCTTGGCGCTTGGCGCTTGGCGCTCTGTAGGAGACGATGGAATTTTCAAGGCAGCTTTATTTCAGCTCAGAGGCCGCCTCGCGTCGATCAACACATGGCTCGGGTGAGCTATTGCTTTCCATCATGCAGCTTGGCTTGCGTTCTGTTCTCTGCATCGCGAAAGCAAATCAATCCGGCCCAAAGAGTCACATGTTGAGCAACGATTGACTGCCGATCATCGCCTGAGATCCGGAGGCGCTCACAAGTTGCAAGCAATTGTCGGCTTGCATACTGCAAGTGTCTTGCCACGATCCGAAGCTTCAACCCAACGTGCCTCATCGGTGCTCAGCTAGTACAGTCAGTAAGCCGTTCAGATCCGCTAAGCGGTGCATGCAAATGCCTGGCCCCAGTATCATTACGGTTTTTAGATTTTGGTGACTCTTCTTTCTTTGCGCTTGCACTGACCACACACACACACACACACACACACACACGCAAACACGGCATTGAAAGATGCTACTCCCTCCTTGTACTGGACGAGACATCAAACAGCAAGTGTTGGCTTGCTAGAACACAAATCTTTGCGCGCTCGATGGTGGAATATGTTGGACCCAGAAGCCAAGTCGTGACGGAAGAGTACTAGAATTGACTGAACAAGAACGTGATGACTGCGTCGTCTCGGTCAGGCAGATGATGTACAGTCAGCTCTTGTCACACTCGTCCCTATTGCATGTACCTAAGCCCGCTATAGGCCGAAACTTCGAAGCATCTCGATGAGTATCCGCCGAGTTCGCCAAACACGGAGTATACGGTGGGACGAAGAAAGGGTTTGATTGGCCTCTGATGAAAAGCCAGGCTTCCTTAGAATCCGAATTAGTTCTTCGTTCACTGTTCCAGTCGACGCCAATCTCGATGTAACACTTGGTCGCCGACAGCCGGACCCATGCGACCTCCTGGATGCAAGCGCACTGTACAGCAAGTACTTTGCTCAAAGGATGGATACAAGGGGCGGTGCTTCTGTACAGTGCATGATGAGTAGAACATTCATCCCCGAACCCTGTCTGGGTCCCAAGTGCCGGAAGTTCAAGCCCTGAGGCAGCCAATGACAGCAATAATTGTGTCACTCATGAGCGGGCGGATCAGTCTTGATGAGTACCAATGCTTGAGGCTGGGATGACGTTGAGAGACAGCATCGCTCATGACTACAGTTGACCGTCACAAAATAATTTGGGCCTTATGGCGCGGCTGATGGGTGCAGTGACCGCGAGCGAAGACATGTCGAATGGACGGCAGCGAAGGTGACACTTGTAGGTAGGTACCTAGCAGTTGCCGTGCACATGTACGAATGGCTGTACCACCAACGTCTCGAGCCAGGTCGCTGGCTGGTGGTTTCTGACTGGTTTCGTCCTGCACCATGGGCAACTATCAGCAAAGGTGTTGCACGCCACGGCCGGTGGTCAATTTTGAATCAGTGGCAATTCTGTCAGTCAAAATCCTCCTCTGGGGCGACAATGGAACGTTCGGCCAAATGAGACGCCTCTGAGGTGACAGAGCAAATTGTCCCGTCATGAGCGCAATTTTGAGGTTGAAACATTGCCCTTGGACCGCAAGAGCTCACATGCACCAAGTGAAAGAGGATCGACGTGGACCGATGGGGATCGTGTGTCTGAAGTCAAGAGGTTGGGTTGAAACCCCAGGCCAGTTGATGACAATTCGGCTCTGGCTCATGCCTCTTCGAAATACTACCTATTTGCTTTTGATTTCCTTCGGCATCGTTGGCTGCGTCGCATGGGCCACTTGGATGTGGAGGTGCGTTTGTTTGCATGCATCCGGCTTGGAAAAGTAGTCTTGTTGGAAGCCTGGAATTTGCTATCCATTGAAACTGATGAGGACACAGGTGACTCGGCTGCCATTAATGCCACGATGCCACGATGCCACGACGCCACGACGCCACGATGCCACGATGCCAAATCGACACGCCTTGCGCCCATTCTTGGCCAACGACGATATTGTCAAGTCGGTTTCAAGCGACTGTTTGTTTCATCAGCTGCGCTCCGCTTTTGTGTGCCGCAAAGATGGCAATTTCGCTCGCTCGGCAGCTGAGACGCTGAGCGATTTGTCACGCTAGTGAAAGTCTTGTCTGGGGTTTCTTGCTGCGAGCTTCGAGACGCAGCACCAGATGATGACGAGACAAGCGAAGGACTGTCCTCTGCGCATCTTCACATCGCTGCGCACCCTGCTGTCGCGCAGTTGCTTCTTACTACATGGCAGAGGTGGAGCATGGTTGCAGCCGACACCATGTAGGCTGTTGCCTGGGAATAAGACGTGTCCGAATAAATGGGCCAATGATTTTCAACCTGATTTCTCAACCAAGGTGAGAAGTTGAAACCATGTGCGGTAAGCCGGACTACCTGCTCACTGATGGTGAAGCTTTCAACGCCAGCACCTCCGTCCTGGTTTCGCTCTGCGATGTCATTCCGCTTGTATGCATGTTTTGCCATCTCACGCGAGCTATCAAGGCAGATTGTCCTCTTGTCTTTGTCTGATTCGAAACAGAAATTAGTCGAATGGGTCGGCATTTTGGGCGGAGAATAGGGGAAGCTGAGGCAGGCGATCAGGGTATAGTCGCAAGAAAGGTCGCTCAACAACAATGAGTTACGGGCGACTCTCCCTCCTCCTCGTTTGGCTTTGTGGATTGTCTGCAGAATCACCCTCGACGCTGCAACGCTGTGCCAGTGACATCGGGGGACTCATTGAATAATGCACACGGTTGAAGAAGCCGATGGTCTTGTTTGAAGCATGGATTGATGAATGGCCAAAACGCCATGCAGAAGATATGGCAGGCAAGGCCAAGACTTGGCATTATCCTTCCGACAATGACTCCCTGTCAGCGCCAGGATCCGAACATGACGCCATAACGCCATCATGACAGCCGGCATATTAGATTTGTCATGACGGGAAGTGACACAGACCAGCTTGTAGGATCGCGCAGGATGTTGACGACCCTCCCCCCTTCCCCCCCCTCCCCCCCCTCTCCCAATATCCGACGCGGCTTGTATCG
>JMQE01000177.1:0-45957 GCA_000731825.1 Hypocrella siamensis
TTCCCCCCTACGCCCCCTTTTACTTCCTCACCTCTTTTTCTTGTTTGTATAGACCAGCAGAAGCAAAGACTAGGCCACAGACCCCGCCGCACTGCTTGAATGGCGGACCCTCTTCCGGCCACTGCTAGTGGCAGGGTGCATCTTGTCTGTTCTCTCGCGTTTGAGTTTGTCGTCCAACACACGAGCTGTGGAAAAGGATTAGCCACGAGACCAACGAGTTGAGAAGGAGGAGACTGCGTTTCGAGGCACAGGAAAAAAGCCAACGTACTCAAAACATCGTAACCGAATTGCGGATATTCCAAGCACAAGCTCTTGAACTCGTTTTCGGCCTCGGCACGCAGGGTGTGAGATCTCGTGGCCCAGAAGCTCGCAATTGGAGCGCGGACCTTCTTATCGTCGTTGGTCGTATGAGCGTAGACGTATCTGGCGTACTCGATCTCGCCTTTAGCTGTCGAGTCGATGCAGTGAATCTTGGACGAGGCCAGTTTCTTGAGATGCGGAACCCGGTACTTGTCGGCGAGGGTGTAGATGCGCGCGTGCTTGAGCAAGTGGACTCCTGTATCGTCCACTTTGGGCATGTCTGGGTCCTTCTCAAGCGCTCGCTGCCCGACCACCTTTCGGGGAAAATATTCGCTTGTGTATAGGAACTCGAGAAATGACCCGACGGCGGCGGCGTCTTCCGAGAGCAATTCAATTTGACGCGGCTGTGCAACACGTCCCTTTGAATCAGCGACCATGACGCGGCAAGACACAAGGAAAACAAGTGAGAATTGTTGGGCAAAGGATACCCACGCTTCCGTCATCGGCAAACTGGTGGCAGATGTCGGCAAAAAAGGGACTCTTGCACAGCAGGGCCTGATGGGCCGACAAGAGGCTCTGGCTGTCGTTCTCGCCCACGACAAGAGTGACAATGGGTGAAGCGAGATAGGTCATGAAGCTTGTGGACGCATCTGATTCGTGGTTCTCAGCTTCGCCATCCCTGACGACATCGTCGTTTTCGGAGGCACGCGTCGTCTCGGCCTCGTCGGCCATTTCCACGTCGCCGGCTGGTTGTGTGGGCGCGACATCGTCATCGGCGTCGGCTGTTCGAGCCTCGGCCGCGACCCTAGGCATGTTGAGGCATGGAAGGTCGGTGTTGGTGTGTAAGGAGGGCGGCGTCACTTCACGCTTCGGAGGCACATATGAGTTGAGAAAGGGCATCGTGTGTGTGTGTGTGTGACGGGAGGTTTGGGAATAAAAAGGAAAACTGGGACGCCAGCGTCTTTGAAGCTGTTGATTGGCTGCGTGCCTGGACGCGTCTGGCTTGGCGTCAAATACGACTTTGCGGAACCCAAAAAAAAAATGAAGGATGAAAAGTGAAAATGCTCAATTGAATGTCAACTTTGATGATTCTCAACACCTTTTGAATCAGGTGGTTGAGCTCTGGGGGTTTCCAGGGAGCTCGCATGTTGGCTAGGGCCTTCCATCTTGGTGATGCACAGCGGTTCTGAGGAAGGAAGGTTTGCCTGCGTCAGGGAAGCTCCGACGATGCAGGAAGCTGCTGTCTCGGCTATAAGCCACAGATGACCTATGAAGTACGGAGTGCACCCACCCACTCAACCGCCCACTCATCCGCCCACTCACCTACCCACTCACTCACCTACCCACTCACTCACTCACTCACTGTAGTATCCGTACTCCTTTGCTCCGTGACGCATGGGGCTCTGCCATGAGCTTAGCTTGGCTCAGGTGGGCAGGGCAGGGCAGCTTAGCCGCACTGGGTCGATTACGTACCCTATGTAGTAGGTCGATTAGGGATTAGGGTCGATGGGGATTAGGGTCGATGGGGATTAGGGTCGATGGGGATCCACCCCCGCATTTCCACTGCCGCCCCAAGATGCGCCACCTCACGATCTCGGGAACGATTCTTGTTGCCCAGAAGCTCAGCACGGACTTGCATCGTCTCCCCCTCTCTCTCGCTCTTTCTCTTTCCGACTCTCTGCTAACAAAGTATCCATCCTGGCCATGGCAGCCCGTATCGGGCCTTGGCAGGTATATAAGCTTCGCTCTGGCCCGCACCTGCCGGGCCAAGCTGGTCTTGTGACGCTCACGATGCATGACCGCCACGTCTGTCCACCGCCGTCGACATGAGCTTCAAACTCGTCTTGGGCCTCGCCGCCCTGCTGGCTGTCAATGCGCAAACCACCACGAGCAGCTCCTGCGGCGCTTCCTCCACCTGCGACACCATCAAGAGCAAGATTCCCACCTGCGCCAGTCCCTGCATCTCGTCGGCCGCCACGGCAGCCGGATGCAACCCGGACAACCTCTCCTGTCAGGTGAGAAGAGTCGACTGTTTTGCAAAGATGCCCCAGTTCACCACCACAACCACCGTGACCATCCACCGCTGACACGGGAAGCTGGGCAGTGTGCCTCCACTTCGGTGATTCTGCAGTCGGCCTACGCCTGCGTCTCGTCCGCCTGCGGCTTGATCGCCGGCGCTCGCGTCCTACAGTCCGCCTCGGCTGTGTGCAGCTGCGTGTCCGCCAATTCTTGCTCCAGCGGTGCTGCCGGTTCCAGTCCCATCACTTCGGGCTGCGCCGCGTCCGATTGCGTGTCTGTCGCCTCGACCATCGTCCCGTCCTGCGCTCAGTCGTGCTTCGTCTCGGCAGCCCCGGCCTTTGGATGCCAGCCCACCGACTTCCGGTGCCAGTGCAACCCTGAGACCCAGACCAGCCTGGCCATCGCCGTCTATCCCTGCGTGCAGAGTAAGTGCCCGGCCTCGTCTGTGCCTGCCGTACTCAACGGCGTCAACTCGGTGTGCGGCTGCGCCACCTCGACGCCTTGCCCGGTCGGAGCGCAGACGGGCTCTGCTGCTAACCAGACCACGCCTGCTGCGACCGGAACGTCGGCGTCGGCGTCGGCAACAGAGACTCAAACGGGACAACAATCCATGGGAGCAACCCCTGCGTCGACGTCCGGCTTGATGCCCACGGCCACGGGCGCTGCTGCCACCTACGACTGTTCGCTCGTCGCTGGTGTCTTTGGGGCTTTTTGGCTAGTGGCGCTTGCTTGGTGAGGGCGTTTGAATCGTGCAGACTTTCCGGCACCTCGTCAGCTGCAGGAGGCGTCGTAGGAGCAGTCTGGAATGGAACACTGTTATCAGAGAAGGAATTGCCAGCCACGTTCTCTCTGTCTCTCTCTTTCAACTGCTAATGATAATTGTCAATCTTGTCCCTCGTACACTTGTTTCGTCGTGTAAAGAATCATTCAACTTGGTCGGTATATCCGTCACGCTGTTGTTTCCACGCTGCTGCATTATCCTTGTACTTTCTTAGCATTCGCAGATTTTCGGCTCGCCTGCCAAAGGAGACATCATTTTCTTTTATTCTTCTTTTTGGAAAAGAAGGGTGGGGGGACAGAAAGAGAAGAAAAGGGAAGAAAAGGGAAGAAAAGGGAAGAAAAGGGAAGAAAAGGGAAGAAGAGGGAAGAAAAGGGAAGAAAAGGGAAGAAAAGGGAAGAAAAGGGAAGAAAAGGGAAGAAAAGGGAAGAAAAGAGAAGAAAAGAGAAGAAGAGGCAAACGGGCTCGAAGCACGCCAACTTCTTTCGATCCGCTGAGCCACCGAGCGTGAGAACTTTCAGAATCAGAGCACCATTCGCAAAATCCACTGCCCCTCACCTTGCCGCAAGTGTACATCATGCTCCTGAATATTTTCTGTGTCGACTCCCATCTTCTTCAAGCCAGATGCATACTCAGATCTTTTATGAGATTTCCTCGTAGAGCCTTGTTCTCACACGGCCTCTGATGGCAATTTCAACAATGCTGTATTGTAGACGACACGCTGCGAATGTTAATAACGAATATGTATTTTTATCTTTCATATTTTCCTGCTTTCGCCAGCCGACTGTGACCCAGCAACGTCAATCAATCCCTTTCACATCGTCCCGTTGGAAAACTCTTCTCCGTCAGGGAACTGGACACAAAGTGTAAATGACCCTTTACAGAAGGCTGATGGCAATTTCTGGCGATGCTGCGTCAGGTTCATTCCGTGCTTCGACTCGTATGCTGGCTTCCATGTCCACGCACGACAAAGCTATGCCTGTTATGTTGAGCAGAAAAAATGACCAGAGGTGATGGCTCGATTCATTCATTCATGGATGCCTCGGTAGTTTGGGCAGAGGCACGACCGGGAGCGTTGCAGCACCAACAGAGAGTTTCATATCTTGGCTGTGAGCCTTGGTGTTTTGGCCAACCCTCTGAGCAAAAAACTTGTAGGACATGATTCAAAGAAACTTGCGAGAGGAGGCGCGAGGGGCGCAGTATCCGGGGAAGGGAGGAGAATCAGCGTCAGTATAGAGTGATTTGCCCGGCTGCAGAAAGCGAAAGAGCATCAGGGCTGGAACTGAATCGCAAATCCCCCGAGGAATGTTGAGAGGAGATAGATACAAGGCCAGGTCAGGCTGATTCCCTAATGCGGCCCCCTCTAAAAAGCAGAAAATGTGCACTTGCACGTCATACTTACTTTTTCCGAAAGAAAGAAGCAAAAGAGTTCAATTGTTGTACGAGGTGAATAGGTTCCCTTCCCCAGTGGAGATTGATTCACTTTCCCCGATTTCTCTTTTTCTTTTTTTACCAACTTCAAAGTCGCTCTAGTCCAAGTCCGGTATCGGCGCAACCACAAAACCAGAAACGCTGATCCCTCCCCTTCAAAAAAAAAAGGACCTCCAACAAAGCACCGCCTTGACGCCATCCTTCGTCATCTTTTTCATATGACACACACGCGCATAGACGGCACGTGCTTGCTAGCGGCCGGATTTGCCGAAGGTGGTTGAAATCATAAAACAACGCCAAGGACTTCGGAGCTTGGGGAGGCCCACGGTATCCACGGCGTGGTAAGCACTTGCGGGTTGCTTCACTGGGGAACAAGAATGGCACAATCGGCACTTTGATTCGCGTCGTGCGTTGGCTCTTCTTCCCGACTTTCGTTTGTGAATTTTCTCGCTACGTAACGGCTGGCCATGGCGGCAAAAGAATCGCAGGCGACGGAGCAAACGCCTCTCTTGCGAGAGGACGACGACGACGATGGCCAACGCAGCACCACCTCGGCGTCATCGTCGCCGGCAGACGACCATGACAACGCCCTGCTGGAACAAGGACTTCTTCCCAAATCACCAGACGTCAAGCCCTTTTTCCCCAAGAGGCAAATCATGCTGCTCTGCTACGCGCGCATGACCGAGCCCATCGCCTTCTTCTCCATCTTCCCGTTCGTCGCGCAAATGGTGCAGAGAAACGGCCGGCTGCCCGAGTCAGACGTCGGCTTCTACAGCGGCATCATCGAGTCCGTCTTTTCCGTCTCCATGACCATCGTCCTCCTCTTTTGGGGCCGGCTGGCCGACAGGGCCGGCCGCAAGCCCGTCCTGGTCTACTGTCTCTGCGGCACCGCCGTTGGCCCGGCCCTGTTCGGCATGGCCACCAGCATAGGCCAGATGATTGTCTTTCGCTGTCTGGCCGGCGTCTTTGCCGGCTCGGGTCTCGTCATTCGCACCATGATTGGCGATCTCTGCACCCCTGAAACTCAGGCCCTCGGCTTCAGCTGGTTCGCTTTCGCCAACAACATGGGCATCTTGCTTGGCACCTTTGTCGGCGGCGCCTTGACCGACCCTGTCAATCAGTATCCTGCCGTTTTTGCCGGCAACGCCTTCTTTGAAAAGTATCCCTATGCTTTGCAGGGCTTTGTCGTTGGCGCCATCAGCGCCTCGGCCGCCGTCACGTCGATCCTGTTTGTGGAGGAGACCTTGGTGCGAAAGGAAGCCTCGCCGCCGCCGCCGCCGCCGGCGGAACCTGGAAACGGATCCGTCGCGACCCGTGACACGGTCAAGAATGATGACGACCCCGGCAGCATGAGTGTATGGCAGCTTATTCGGGCGCCCGGCGTGGCTCCCGTCTTGTGGATTTACGCACACGTCATGCTCCTCGCCTTTGCCTTCACTGCCATCCTCCCCGTCTTCTTGTTCACGTCCGTACGCATCGGCGGCTTGGCCTTTTCGTCGTTCCAAATATCCATGTACATGGCAGTCCAGGGCGCCAGCCAAGCCATCTGGCTGCTGCTCGTCTTTCCCTTTCTGCAACGCCGCATGGGCACCCGGGGCGTCATGCGCCTGTGCGCCTTCATGTATCCCTTGTTCTTTGCGGGCTTCATCGTCATGAACTCGCTCCTTCGAGTTGCTTCGCCAGCCGCCATGGTGTGGTTCTGGATCGTCGGCCCCGTCGTCGCCATCGTCGGCCCCGGTGTGGCCATGTCCTTTACCGTGGTCCAGCTGGCCCTCAACGATGTGTCTCCGGCGGCGCAACTTCTCGGTACTCTCAATGCAATCGCCATGACCTTTGCGAGCGCGACCCGATCCCTTGTCCCTGGTGTCGCCACGGCCGTCTATGCCGTCGGCGTGCGTTATCAGATTCTATGGGGTCACCTTGCTTGGGTCATACTGATTCCTATGGCCATGGCCCTCTTGCCGAGCCTCAGGTGGCTGCGCAGCGACAAATAGGGCAAGCTGGTCGAGCCCCCAGGACTTGTCATTGCATCATGCATGCGTGGGCCTTTTCAGCTTCATCGTCAAAGCATGCTATTCAAATTGGGTATTCTAAATCGCAAGAGTGTAGACATATACATAGACTGATGTAGCATTTTTCATGGCGTAGATTGGGCCATGGGTTTTTGAAAATTTTACATCCATTTTTCGTCATTTTCAGGTTTTCCCTTCACTAATATTCTACTCTAGTCCACGCTCTACAGCTGCTATGCATGCTTGTACCCCAGTGGGGAAATTATATTAAACAGTTTTGCCAAAGAAGTATTCAGATTGAAGCCAGTCTCCTCATCCTCATGTCTTTGAAGTTCGGTCCGGAACTAGACATATTGGTCCCCAGGTTTGATCCCCTGGTTCTTGTTCAGCCCCGGGCGCTGCAATCTCCATTCAAAGGTAGTGAC
Organism: Hypocrella siamensis; assembly: GCA_000731825.1. Classification (NCBI taxonomy): domain Eukaryota; kingdom Fungi; phylum Ascomycota; class Sordariomycetes; order Hypocreales; family Clavicipitaceae; genus Hypocrella; species Hypocrella siamensis. Next base: position 6,966 of record JMQE01000177.1, read on the forward strand.
GGGCTTCTTCCTGATCGTCTCTCTCAATTTCTCTTCACTCCGATTCATCCAGGAACCAGCCGACGCAGTGCTGACAGGATACAAGGGCAGATTCTGACCGCTCTGGAAGAAGCCGCACGGATTCTGCGTGTCGTAGGAGGCGATGATGTCTAACTCCGAAGCAACTTGTTCGCAGTACCCATCCAGCGGTAAATCGTTGACGTCTTGCCCAAAAGGGTTTTCGATTTCGCGACCGATCAATAAGAGTCCCAAGATGATATAAGCGGCTGCAATCGTGGCGGGAATCGTGATCCAGTGCAGCATATTCACCAGCTGAAAGGGAAGCAATATCACGTAGACCCAAGTAATCTGACTGATGGCAATCGAATATGCGATGGGAAGCGGCGTGTTCAACACGCGGTCGCACCCTATCATAACATCATTGAGCAGACTCAAGTTGTTGTAGGCCAGGGTCTGCTGCATGGGCACCTTGAGCTGCTCGTTCTGGATGAAGTGATCGATGGTGGCGGCGATGTGGTTCAAAATCTCCAAAGGAAGATTGCCGAGCGGTCGCGTTGCCCGTTTCAGCGTCTTTCTGGGGTTGCTCGCAGCAAATGAGACGCCCAGATATTCTCCAACCTCCTTGAAGAGGCTCTTTTGGGGTCCAGCGATCGATGATACATCCACCTCTGTTGCCGTCTTGGCGAAGGTATCCAAGTGCGCCACGAGGTTCTGCACGTCAGGATAGGCAGTGTACGGCTCGAATCGCAGTGAGTGCTTAAGAGAATGCGCAAAGGCAACGAGAAGGTTCATGGAACTGAGCTTTTTGAGAATCGACTCTCGCGGATCCGCGTTGGGCTTATTCAACGCGTGGATCCAGAATACACGACCCAAGACCTGGGATGCCAGCACCAGCATGGCCCAGTACTTACGTCCCTCGGCATATCTCTCGTAGGCAGTTGAGTTTCTGAAAGAAAGGCCTAGACCAACCACGAAACCAAGGACGGTCAAGAGGACTGAATTAACGCCTATGGAATGGACCCTCTCACTAATGACGGTAATCGCAGTTGACCAAGCGGCGATGAATATCAGTGGCATAATCATCTTGGGCAGTATGCTGCCATGCATCTGGAGGAACAGGGGCCATTTCGAATGCTTCGTGATGTCTCTCGGGCCTGTGAAATAGTCATCAATTTCTAACGAGGTTCGTCGTCTGAATTGAAACGACGCGGCAGGGAACTTGGGCGAAGCTGGACTCTGCATGTCGTTGGGTTGTATACGAATTGTCGGGTGCTCTCGTTTGGTTCCAATAGAGAGAGGAATTTCGGCCCTGGACTGGCCGAGAATCGTCGTGTCCGCCGAGATTCCGTCAGCCATGACTTGTGAGACGCGAGCTGCGACCTCACGCAGGGAGTGAGGCAGGAGAGACTTGGCTGTTGGGGCAGGATAGGTTCGGAGCTGGGCAGAGATGCGATGAGAAGACCATAGGATCTAGAGACATGTCATGGCCACCAGTCTTTGGGTAAGCAAGGAGGAATCGAGACGAGATCATGGAAGAAGGTCAAGAAAGAGATTTTTCGGTCGTCAAATACAAAGTACGTATTCGGTACACATCAAGAGGTTTTGATGACCCGCTTTTGGCGTTATTCACCCCCGGTGCTTCGTGTTGACCCCAGGAGGTACGAGAGGCTGCGCCTTCCCCTTGTTGCAGCTTTGACATTGCTCGAACCTGGCTCGCACTTGGCTCGCACTTGGCAAGCCAGCCTTTGGGCCACCCCTTGGGAAGCGCGGTCGTCTCGGTCACAGTCAAAGGCCCCATTCACTCGGGGCACCGAGTTTGGCAGAGCCCAGGCAGGATGATCAAACATCAAGGGCACGACGCCTTGTCCGATTCAGCGCCCAAAGAACAAGGCCCTCTGAAGCACCGAAGTCGTCACCTTGGCAGGCAGACCCGCAAATGCAAGGGCAGAATGCACATGATCCTTGTCCTGCTATCCGGCCCGCACAAATTTTTGGATTTGTGAACAGAGCCTCATGGATTTACGCCACGTGAAGCAAAAACCGCAACTGTTTCAGGTTGAGTGCGCGGCTCTGACCGCGCGTCTCAGGATTCAGACTTGTGCACACTAGGTCAGGAAGGCATCAGACGACGGCAAAGGTCCAAGCTTCCCCGAAAGAGCAATCAAGAACAAAAAGTCACCTCGTTTGAATCTTAGTAGGAGCTTTGCAGAGCAACATGGGCTGTTAGTGTTGCGTTGCTCCTGGGGTCTAGGAAAGAGAAAAAGAGTTCCCAATGAGGTAGCTTTTCAAAAGGTACCTCAGGCAGATTGGCATGCAGGGTAAGTGCCGTGCAGCCAAAGCTTCTTGGCCCCGCAAAAGGCTACACTGTAACCTTTCACTGTAGCCTTGTGCTCAAGAACACCATTGCTGCACCAGCCTATCAACACCTCAGATCTGACCCATGCCATGCCATCACCATGGATCGATCACAGCCATTGTCGTCCAACCTCATGGGTAAGCCCTCTGATGCCATTTTTCTACTACAGTTCAACATATTTCAACACACACATGTCACCGTGTTCAAGCAAAAAGAAGAAGCATCATCTGACACACCACGGTAGACAGCCATGATCGCCTAGTAGCCGACATACTGACTCGCTTCCGCACTCTCATGATGCTCGCGACGGCACAAGCCGACGACGAGCAGAATAATGCCAATCCCGAGACTGTGGCCGTGTCAAACATTTCCATGAAGATGGAAGTCTATGGCCTGGTACGTTCGTCCTTTAATTTTATTTTTCTGTCCCTCATTCCCGCCTTTGGTTTTGCCTCCCCGCCAACAGCCTCGTTGCAGAACTCCTCCATCAAGGACCTTCTTACCCTGTCCCGCAAGATCAAGGAGCTGTGGCTGTTCGGTCCCCTGAGCTCGGAGGATCCCGACCAGGTGGCTAAGGATGGGTTGCTTGATCGGGATGTGGCAATGGTGGCGGACTTGCTTAATGACCTTGACGGCGAGCAGATGCGCAGGTTGGCCGAGCAGTGCGGTGGTTCGTGGCAGGCTCTGGGCAAAGATGCTGAATCTGCTATGCAGCAGTGATCCGCGGGTGTACAGAATACCTTTGCAAAAGAAAGGGGGAAGTTGCGTTTGCTGCAAGGGAAAGAAAAATGAGCAGATTTGACGGCGCAAAGAATGAGCGGTGGGAGGCTTGGCTTGCAAGGATATACCATAATCGTCTGTCGTGCCATGGGGACACGACAGAATCTGCACCAAGGAGAGCCCGTGAGAGGCTTGACTTGAATTACTAGTAGTTGACCCAAAATGAATCCAATACCGCGACATTACAAGCGACATTACACAATCAAGAAACGAAGTGAAGCGTGACTACCTACTAGGTAGTAGGTAGATTGGATATACCCAAGCTATGTACCTACATACTGAGTACGTGTTGCAGATTTGCGACAAAACTTGGCCAAACGTTCTATGACAGCTGGTTCAACCCTCTCCGCCTTCAGGATCCTCCTCATCCTCGTCACCGAGCGCCTTGTCAACGTCCTGCTGAGACTTTTGATTCAGCTCAGCCACCTTCATCCCTCCTGCTGTAAGCCACAGGAAATGATTTGACTTGAACTGGTCAATCTGAGTATAGAATCCGTGGAAACTGTACAATCAAACAAAAATTATTAGTTTTTTCTCATACCCGTTTTTGAGGAAAAAAGGGAGAAGAAAGATGATGAAAATGAAACATGGATTGCACAGAAGAGAGACTTGGTACTCACGTATTCTCCTTTTCTTCCACGTCAAAAATCCGGCTGTAAATGTGCTTATTCTTAAAGGCGAGCAGCTTCTCCTCGTACTTTTCAAACTCAATCTGCTCCTTGCCGAGAGTCTCCCTGGCCCGACGGTTGTAGTGCTCAAATACTGGTCTTTCCAGAAGGAGGCCCAGCCCGGGGGCCTTGGGGATGGCCATCTTCTGCGAACGGTAGCTGTGCTCGACCCGGTCGAGGGGGGTGCCGCACCGGACCATGAGGGTGGCGAGGCCGACCATCTTGCGAATCTGGTGCATCATGAATGACTGGCCGTGGACCTTGAGCGAGAGCCACTCCGTGTCGCCGATGATGATGGGCTCCGGGTTCACGACAAACGACTTGATGTGGCGAAGGGCCGAGGGGTCGGAGCTCGTCTTTTGCACCGTGTAGTTGTGGAATCTATTTGTGCCGGTGAACTTGTCCAGGACGGCCTGCAGGCGCTGCAGTCGCTCCTGGCCGACGCGGTACCGTCGCTTGGCGGCAACGTATATGGCTTTGATGTCGCGGAGGGCATAGTCGAGGGGGCCGAGGTCGCGGTGTTTAGGTCTGTGTGATTCCAGTGACGGCGGCGGCGGCGGCGGCGGCTTGTCAGGTTGTTGTTGGGCATTGTCCGCGGGATCTTCGTCCTTGCTATCGGCTGAGATTTCGGCCGCCGCCACTGTCACTTCTTTATTCGCCTCGGCGGCCCTGTACTCCTCCGCCTCTTGGGCATGGACGCGGTCCATAACGACGGCTCGGAGCTCGGGATCCAGACGGGCGAGTGCGGGCTTGATCTCTTTCTCCTCGATTTCGGCCCAAAAGTCCTTGATATCTGCCATTCTGGCAGCGACCTCTTCCTCGGCGCCGTATTCCTTCGCCAGCTCCGACAGCATCTTGCCGAGGTACGTCTGGGGATGCGGCGGCAGCAGGCAGTAGCTCGGTAGCAGGTACTCGTACCATCGCGAGTCGCAGTACTGGTAGCAATTGAAGCTGTTGTTGGTCCTCTGAATGCCCCATACCCTGATTTGCTCGGGCAGCCGGGCGTTGATCTTGTCCACAATGTCCTCGTCTTCAATAATCAGCTTCAAGCTGATGACGTTGCCGGCCGCGTGAACGCCCTTGTCCGTCCGGGCGCAGCGTGCCAGGCTCGACTTGCGCGGATCGTCGGCATTGGCCTTTGAAATCGCCTTGGCGTCAACAAAGGCTTTGAAAAGGTCCCTCTCGATCGTGGGCTCGTCCCCGTTCACCTGCATTCCCTTGTACCCGGTGCCCGAGTATCCAATCATGACGGCCACCTTACGCTTCGGCCGTCTCTCCTCGGCCGCAATCTCTTCTTTTGAGAAGGGATTCTTGCGATCGGTTCCGCCTTCCTCGCCCGCCGTCTTGCGGCGCTTGAACTCCCGCCACTCATCGATCTTCGCTCGCTTCTTGTCAGTCTTTTGCTGGCGGCTACAGTCTGGAAGTCAGCGTCAGGAAAAACTAAAACTCCGGGCAGAAAATCAAGGCGCCGTTGCTCGAATCTGGGCTTCCTTACCTTCTTGCCTCTCTGCCAATACCTCCTCGCTTTTTGCCGTCTCGATTCCCGTCGCCAGTGTCTTGACCCGTGACTGCCTGAGCTGATCGCACAGAAGGATCAGGATGGGCCGCCTGGTTCGGAGCAGCGTCATGGTCCGTGATCGGAGCATCGGCCGCAGCATAGGAAGCATTGTCGGCTGCCATTGTCGCATTGAGCCCGTTCGACCCTCAATGATTCTTCACAAATCCTGTGATAGACAGTTTTCACTTCATTTGGACGTTACTGAACATCATGTCTTGAGGCCGAAAAAAAAACCAGAAAAGTAAATTTGGAATTGCCACGGGTGGTGGGGCGATAAGATAAGACACGGCATCGCAGCGACCTTTGTAGAATACAAATTTGGAAGAAACAATAGATAATCAGGGTGTGATCCAAAGTCAGGTCAAAGTGAACGGTTGTGGTTCCCACGCTTTACGACAAATCTTTTGTGTGCAAGAAAACCGCGACAGATGGGGGTCCTGGCAGCGTCGCGAGGCCTCGACTCGCCCTTCGCCAGAACTGCAACCAAGATAAGTCGCCGCCATCTCACGGAGCTCTGAGCAGCTGGCCGGACTTGCGTTCTCTTGGGCCCCTTTTCTCTTGCGCTGATAATGTGGGAAGGAATGAAACAAGGCCAGCAATCACTCGCGTATTTTCACAGAAGGATTTGGACGCAAAATTTTCGGCCTTAAGCCCCAATGTGAGAGTAGAAGAAGCACTTGATTAAAATATGCAGAATGTGCGAAGTACGCATACACACCCAAAAAAAGGAAGATGAAAAAAAAATGAAAAAAAAAAGCTTGAATTTACGCCAAGAGAGCCAGATTCTCTTGTCTGATGGACCGACACTATCAGAGTTTGAACTCGGAATGGCACCCAACTGAGTCATTTTGACACCAGGTATCGTCAAGATCTCGTTGCCGTCTTTGCCCGTCTGCGCAGTTGTGTGATCGAGCTGAGTTGCAGCCACCAGCGACGGTCGCGCCATCTCTACTCATCCGACACAAGAAATCAAATGGCGGGCTGCTCCGAAACACCGTCAATCGTAAGAATGGGCGGCTAGCTGCGCGCGCGCGCGCGCGCGAGAGAGAGAGAGAGAGAGAGAGAGAGAGAGAGAGAGAGAAAAAGAAGGTCGACTGATACAGGTCTGAGGCTATGCCAATCTCGGCCATGGCCCGGGTTGGCGGGCCACTCACGATGGTGCTTTCGCAAGACGAACACATTGCCCTTTTACTAACGGCCCAGCAAGTTCCGGGCCTTGCTCATTTGCTTTGCTCGCTGACGTAGTATCCAACGGTGCAGAACAAGATGGTCGGGGGGGATGTTTGTCGTCTTGTTTCATCGCTTGCCCAATTGGTACCACGGTGACTCGGATGACACACCATCATTGGTGGGCGGGCCAGTCGCCTCATTCCTCATGATATCTCATTCCAAGAAGAGGTCTGCACCCCGAGGCCTTAATGAAGCATGCCTGCATACTCTTCCAATTTGACATGAGAAAAGGCGCTTGGGCATCTTTCGTCAAAAGGAACTTGGCCCAGGAAGTGAGAAAGGGGGGGCGGGGAATCACTTCTTAGTCTAGGACTTGATCTTCTCTTCTGACTCTCGTCCTTCGTGGGCCCGGATCGTCAGCTTCATCACACAGACCAAAGCGACACATCATGAGATTGGCTGCTGCAATCAACAGTCAATCTGCGAGCAAGGGCTTACGTCGCCCACTGGAGAAGTCCTCTCCCACTGCTGGGAAGGGGTACTTTGCACAAAGAGCGACATTTGTCATTGATAATGGAGTTCAAACCGGGCATACATCCCCCATCACGACCAGAGCCACGGCGGCCGTCACGCATCGGCACCCGCGACAGCGAGAACGACGCCGACTCTACCTTTCGGGCGTCCGATGACACGACCATCGTGGGAAGCGAAAGTTTTCCTCCCAGTCCGCGACAGCCTCCAGCTTATGGTGACGAGAGAGCACCGCCGCAGTATCAAGAGGACTTTGAATCAGATGGTTTCGAAACGAGGAAGAAAGCCAAGAGGACCCTCTGCATTCGTTTGCTGACGTCCATCTTCATCACCGTTCTGGTATCGCTCATCGTTGCTGCTGTCGTGGCCAGGATCCATGATTCACGGCTGAACACGGACTGGACTAGTGACCAAACCATAAAGAACCTGACGTGAGTCAATGTTGCCCCTGCAGAAATGCCCATAATCATTGCCCAAGGCTGACCCATGATGGCGAAAAGGTCGAACAATGCCAGCTTGACGTTGATCAAGACCAATCTGCCGACGCCTATTTCCCAGCCCGTAGTGGCAATCACCATGAAAGCGGATGCATTACAAGTCACGAGGGAAGCTGCCATGTCAGAAAAAGCAAAGCCAACGACGACAACTTCGAGTACTGTTCTATCCTCAAGCACAGCAAATGCACTTCAGACGATGGACTGTGATTCTATGAGTCGCATGTTTCCAAACGCCACACTCGTGACGGACACGACACCAGCTGCTACAAACAGCGCCTCATCGAAACAGGACAGAGGAGGAAGCCACGAGACGAGCGATCCAATAGTTGGCATGTCGATATATACCCTAGGAGGATGCTTGTTGACTCGGACTGCATTCAAGGACGGAGCAGGCAACGGCCTGCTTTTTAAGTGCACAATGAGATGCTCTGGCAAAAGAATGGAAACGAACCAGGCTTGCCATGTTGCAACGGAGGAATGGGGCGCTTGCGGCTAGGTGCGGACTTGATGTCCTTTTGACCACGATCCAGGTGAAGGTAATTCGGGCCTTTCATAGTGTAGGTAGAAACCTCAATACGTTCTGAACTTTTCAGCCTTTTGCATCGATTTGCGTCGACTTATCCCAGTGAAATGCACACTTGTCCCAAACTGCCCGGCAAAGACAGAGAGATGCCGAGTAGTTGACATGGGCGATTTGGATGGATTTGGGCTCTCGGCTGTGATTCGGAAAACCAAGGGCACTCGACGTCCTCTGTGCCCTGAAGCTGCGGTCGAATCCAGAAGCAGTCCGTCACACCGTCTTGCGATGGCCCTTGAGTCTGGACCATAGTCATGTTGACACATGTCAGTCGCTTCAAGGCGAGTCTCGACAAACCACGTGCAATCCGACGTTGCACAATATGAGCGATGTTGTCCCTTATCTTGAGGCATTTTTTAACGAATAGTAACCCGTAGTCACATTTTGTCAATATGATGGTAACGCCGTTGCTGAAACGTCAGCACACCCATCCATTAGTCGCGAGCCCCATGGCTCGAGATGCCTTATCGCGAGATGATGGCTGATCTATGGCTGCTTACGAGCTCAGTCGTGTGCGGATGACGCCAGCTTCCAAACAAATCCAGGTGGCGACCCCCGTGTAGACAGCACATATCCTGCAACGGTTTGTCCACCAGCCCTAAGATAAGGGGCATCCTTTCTCCGAACAATTGTTTGTTCGGTATCTTCGGGGGCGAGAATGTCGATCGCTGCGCAAGAGAATGAGGCTCAGCGCATGCCCTTGTTAGCTCGTGGCTTTTTCAGCTTATGGCTTTTTCAGCTTATGGCTTTTTCGCCCTATGGCTTTTGCAGCTGATCATTGGCTGCGCCAGCTTAAGGTTGCCACGTCTGGATGGCTGTGCCAGCTGATGGCATCTTCGGTCTGTCATTCGTAAGCGAGCTATCGAGCCATCTCCTTGTCGTATTGGCCTTTGGTATTGTGAGCGAATGAGAAAGCCCGTTCGAGACAAGGCCGTTGTAAAGCATGAAAGCACGCCATGCGAAACGAAGGACAGATACGCGCGAAAATGAAAAAAAAAATCGATTCGAATAAAAAACATCGGATTGGTCCAGGGGTTATTGAGAGGGACCCACCGATCCGTCTTGGGCCTAGTCATTTGGAAATGGCGCAATCTGCAGAAATCCTCCTCGCACGTCATTTCTCAGCTTGCTTTCGTCTCCGGCGGTGAAACTGGGAAGGGGGGAAGAAATTGATGGCTCAATGTCACGGAACCAAGATGCAATGGAGCACCTTGGTAGCGAATTCTGGGGCAGATGGCCTTGGCAGGTTTGGTAGCAGTTACATGCGGGTTTCGGGGGGGCGGCGATACGATGCCGGAATCTTGCATTCAACTCCTGACGCTTATTGCACCTGGTTATACCAAACATGTGTGCATACAATGGGAGCATGCTTACGTTGTCGCTTAGAGTCAAATTTTTCGACCATACATACAACACTTGTATTGTAGATTGGCAGCCGGCGCGTGGTACAACATGTTGGGCGATTGTAGTGGAAGTAAGAAAGAATCGCGTCCTTCGTGGTCGCGGCTCGGCGGTCACACTGTCGGCTGCAAGGCTCAGGCACCGACAGCCGCTAGTCGACAGCGATATCCTTTTTTCCCGCCTTGCCAACTCACAATGTTTTCATTTTTACTTTTTATTTTCTTTCCTTACAGAATCGAGCAGGTGAGTGGCGTTACATCCGGCATCTGACTCCTCCCCATCGCCGGACGGCGCCGCCCTAGCCAGTTTTGTTGTCGACCCCCCCCCCCCCCCCCGCAAACAACAGTCAAACCCAGAGAGCACGCCATCATCCCTCTCCCATGCATCAGACTCCTGAAGCCCCCATGCTAGTCCTCACTCATTCATAAACTTTTCTGTCGGAGACTTGCTCACGGCGTCATGGACCAACAAATACGTGCGCACGTCGACGGCCATGCGTGTCCTGCATCTCCTACGGTGACCAACAACGACCACCACCAGCGCCAACTGCAACAGCACCATCTTGCCGTTGGCTCGTCCTCCGACTCCTTCCACAGGCCGAGGACAGCGTCGTCTGTGAAAAGATCGATCGCCCAGCAGAAACAGGAATCTCGCGAAAACTGCGATCAAACGAGATCTCACGAGGAAGACAGCGCCAAACTAAAGAAAATGTCGAGCGAACTGGTTGTCAAGACCGTCAGTCCATTCCTGAGAGAGCATATCCCTGGTCTGTACGCACCTGTCGGCAAGGACATGGTCAAGACGGATACCCAGAGCCTCGCTTCCTGGAGTCCAACCAATGATCCCAACACCAGACTCTGTTACCGCCACGCTCCTGATTCAAAATGTCGACGAGCTGCGGACGAAACCAAGATGGGTTTGATTCAAAGTGTGCGTGCCGGCCCAATTTGTGGCCAAATGAGGCTTGCTCAGCGATGCTGACATACCGGCCAGGAAATGAACAGCCTGCCTACCGCCGACCAACAGGCCATCACCACTGTTTGGTCGTTGTTCTCTGCGGCGCCATCGAAACTACGAGAGCTGATGCTGCAAGGCATCATCACGCAGTGCTGCTTTCCCCAACTGTCGATTGTGTCTCGCGAAGTCCAAGAGCAACTCAAAATCGACTTTCTTGCCGCGCTGCCTAACGAATTGTCCTATCATATCCTTTGCCACCTCGACACCGTGTCTCTTTGCAAGGCTGCGCAAGTCAGCCGGCGTTGGCGAAGCCTGGCAGATGATGACTCCGTATGGCACAGAATGTGTAAGCAACACATTGATAGAAAATGTACCAAGTGCGGCTGGGGCCTGCCTCTTCTTGAAAAGAAGAACCTGATGGCTTGGAGCCGGCATCAAACTGCGCATCATCGCCACGACCAAGCGGGACATGTGGAACCGTCCTTGGAGCTGGGTGTGCGTAGTCCCGAATCATCGGACAATGAGTCGAGAAAGCGGCCAAACCCAAGCACGCAGGTTGCGCCTGCGAAGCGACCTCGCTTGAGCGGCCCAAAGAACCAGTCTCGTGACCAACTTGAGAGCGAGCGGAAGCTGCGTCCATGGAAAGACGTGTATCGCGACCGATTCAAGGTTGGCTTCAACTGGAAAACGGGGAGGTGCACCATCAAGACCTTCAGGGGGCACAAAAACGGCATCACTTGTCTCCAATTTGACGACAATATTCTTGCGACGGGCTCGTACGATACCACGATCAAGATATGGAACATTGAGAGTGGCGAGGTTATAAGAACGCTCCGCGGCCACACGGGCATTGTTCGAACCCTGCAGTTTGACGATTCGAAACTGATCAGCGGAAGCTATGACAACACGATCAAGATCTGGAACTGGCAGACGGGCGAGTGTCTTAGCACCCTGCAGTGTCACACCGATGGCGTGCTGTCGGTTCACTTTGACGGCTGCACGTTGGCCTCGGGATCGATCGACCACACGGTCAAGATCTTTAGCTTCAAAAACAAGCAGACATTTTGTCTTCGCGGTCATTCCGATTGGGTCAACCACGTTCGAATCGACTCCCCGTCCCGGACCGTCTTCTCGGCGTCTGATGACCTGACGGTCAAATTGTGGGATCTGGACTCGAAGCAATGTGTCAAGACGTTCCGGGGCCATGTTGGCCATGTGCAGCAGGTTCTCCTGATGCCGCCCGACTTTGAGCCCGATGAGATGGACGGGGGAGACAAGACGGACAGTTTCTCCGTGCACAGCGATCGAAGCGCTACGCCAACACCCACCAGCATACCGGAACAATCGAGCGACGCGCGTGCCTCCTTTGGACACGGCTTCGCCAGCGACGCAGCACGTCCTCTGCCGCCTCGCTACATGCTCACCGGCGGCTTGGACAATATGGTCAGGCTGTGGGACACCACGACGGGCAGCTGCATCAGGAGCATGTTTGGGCATGTCGAGGGCATCTGGGGCCTCGTGGGCGACACTCTGCGCGTCGTCACGGGTGCCAACGACTCCATGACCAAGATTTGGGAGCCCAGGTCGGGCAAATGCGAACGCAGCTTCACGGGCCACGCGGGTCCAGTCACGTGCGTCGGGCTCAGCGACAGCCGAATGGCCAGTGGAAGCGAAGACGGCGAAGTACGTCTGTACAGCTTTGAGGGCGAGACGCTGATTGAGCGCGGGACCCCGTCGTAGACGACCTCGGGCTGGGCACTTGCACGAGATGGCTGGCCTTGACGATGTTTCACTCGGGGCAGCACAAGCTTACGAAGAAGAATCATTCACGTCGTCTCGTTTCTTTTTTTCGTTTTTTTTTTCTCTATTTCTTTTTCCTGGCTCCCTGGGTTTTACTGCTTGCATATTACGCATTGCTATGATGGCGTGCTTTGTCAAGAGATACCACCTCACTGCTTGTTTGACGTCGGTCTCGGTGTTGGCGATACGGAAAAGCCCCAGGCTTTTTCATCCTTTTTTTCATTTCTGCCTTTCTTTTTGGTCATGACTTTTTTGGTCATGAGAATTCAAAAGCAAGCTTCAGGCAAGAACCGCTTGCCACAGATGCATTTGCATTGTTTTGACGCGGGGACGTCAGGTGGAACGGGCAAGATAAAAAAAAAACAAGGTACAGGCAAATGGCGACGTCACCGGAGCAGGTTCTTGACGTTGGGACGTGTGACAGCCCACGCTTTGATCACGGCATGGGATGGATTCTCAGGGACAGGGAATAAAATGGTGCTACTACTCTGGTTTCTTTATTCCCAACCCGGGAAGCTATGAATGAAAGGGCCATGTAGCGCCCTTGATGTGAGGTGCGCTACCTTTATCGGGGAGCACTGGATTGATGAAAGGTTCGGCCATGTAGTTGATAGCCGCGAATGTAAGATGCGAGAGAGGTTGATAATCTTTTGAAACAATGAAGGAGAGTGCTTTCGAAGGACTTGTGCCTAGGCACAACAAAGCGGCCAATCAAGATAAGGCACCACGCCTCCAACCTCTTGAAGAGAAGGGGGAAAACAAGACCCAATCCATCATCCCCTGGCGAACATCGTTCCAGACAGCGGCTGCCACATAATCTATCCACGAACAAAACACATGTACATGCCACGCGGGAACCACTAGTACAAGTCTAGTCCACCTAGGTACCTACCTAAGGCAGATAACCTAGGAACGGCGATTTGCAGCCGTCAGTCGGCAAGTACCGAGGGATTTCCTCCCCCGCATTTGTAGCTGTATGTATGTGTGTGTGGGGGGGTTGGACGGAGTGGAGAGGCATTTTCACATGCATCCGAAAAGCCGGGATCCATCCGCGTCCTCCTTGCTTAACGGGAGTATGACTTGTTCTTACTTCGCGCGTCTACTCGGGTTTACAGTGTTTAGAAAAACAATCGTAAGAATGAATATTTGAGAACGAGAAAAAAGTATATATCTTTATTTTTCATTGAAGAATAGAATAATGGGGGACAGAGAAAAAAGTGCCAAGCGGAAACCACATCCACGGAGGAAAATAGTCCATCCATCCAGCACGGCGTCCGCCAGAATCAGATGAAAAGAAGCAGGGGTGATGCACCTCGGCAACGTAATTGGCACTTGGACATATGGAAACAAACAGAATAAGAGTGCATATTACGTACACCATGTATGTATGTATGTATGTATGTATGTAGGTCACGGTCAGCTGTCGAGTAAGCTGAGCTTCTACTACCACGTACATACATACCTACCTACCTGGTGGCCGCGGATCACACACACACACCCCCCTTGGCGGCGCATGGTCTTGTGACGCTAATGCCGGGCCTTGTTATTTCTGGCCACCCCAGAATCATATGCCAGGGAAGCAAAAGATGCCGTGCAGTTGGTCGGTCCCTTAGTCCGGAGTAAAGGAACGGCCAGGAGAATTGGGGGGTGGCTTGGTATTTTTTTTTCTTTCTTGGGCATCGTCGTATTCTTCCTCTCCTTTCATCTTGCTCTCTTCTTCAACTTGTTCAAAAAGTCATTTTAGAGCCTAGAATCAATCTCTTTGTCCTTTGACTTAAGAAAAATTGTTGCCCGAAAAAACCCCCCCATCGTGGCCGGCACGTGCCAATTGCGAGAATAGAGCCGCAAGTTGCCAAAAAGGGCATATTCGACATTGACCATTCAAAACGTCACAAAATTCTGCAGGAAATCCAAGTGAATTAAAAAAAAGAGAAAAGGGATACAATAGTTGCGCAATAACGACGACTTGCACCGGCGCAGTCATGTCCAATGAAAAGACCCGGAAACCGCCCACCGCGGCCGTCAACCTCATCGGTTCGTCATACCTAGCTTGACCTCGGCTCTGATCTTCCGTGACCAAGGAAAAAAGAGAGCGCGAGAATGTTTTGAGCTGACCAAGCTTTGCGCGCGCGCGCAAAAATGAAGCTGGAGGAGGTGCTGGCATGATGGAAGCCCTGGTTTGCCATCCGCTCGGTATGCTTTCCCCCCTCAATGCAGTCATGCGACAAGATTGAAAAGAACGACACAAGGTAGCAAAGAAGGGAATTATTGGATTATTCTCCCATATTTCGTCTCGAAATGGCAGTCATCAAGCATGCAGCGTAAAACAGATGAGAAGCTCACAGGTCGCAAGACACAATCAAGGTGCGGATGCAACTGTCCAGACGAGCACGGCAACCCGGCGCCCCCAAGCGCGGCTTCATCAAGACGGGCACGGAAATCGTGCGCAAGGAAACGCCGCTGGGCCTGTACAAGGGCCTCGGCGCCGTGCTGACGGGCATCGTGCCCAAGATGGCCATCCGCTTCACCTCGTTCGAGGCCTACAAGCAGCTCCTCGCCGACAAGCGCACCGGCAGGGTATCGGGCCAGGCCACCTTCCTGGCCGGCCTGGCTGCTGGCGTCACCGAGGCCGTCGCCGTCGTCACCCCCATGGAGGTCATCAAGATTCGCCTCCAGGCCCAGCACCACTCCATGGCCGACCCGCTCGACATCCCCAAGTACCGAAACGCCGCCCACGCCCTCTACACCGTCGTTCGCGAGGAGGGCTTCGGCGCCTTGTACAGGGGCGTCAGCCTTACCGCCCTCAGGCAGGGCACCAACCAGGCCGTCAACTTCACCGCCTACTCCTACTTCAAGGACTGGCTCAAAAAGTGGCAGCCGCAGTTCGAGGCCTCCAACCTGCCCAGCTGGCAGACGACCCTCATCGGGCTCGTCTCCGGCGCCATGGGGCCTTTGAGCAACGCCCCCATTGACACCATCAAGACGAGGTTGCAAAAGACACCGGCTCAGCCAGGCGTGAGCGCCTGGGCGAGAATCACCCAGATCTCTGCCGACATGTTCAAGTAAGTCAGCAACAACAATAAGAAGTACAAGAACAAGAACAAGACCAAAGTCAAAAGCCCACGAGGCGGTCCAGCTGGCGAGAAAAACACGACTAACCTTTTGTCACCCAACCCCGTCCAACAGGCAAGAAGGCTTCCACGCCTTCTACAAAGGCATCACCCCCCGCATCATGCGTGTCGCTCCCGGTCAAGCCGTCACCTTCACCGTCTATGAATTTCTGAAACAAAAACTCGAGGCCAGTAATCTATCCTTTGTGGGCGGGAAATTCGAAGAGTAATTCATTGGCCATATGCGATACCCCACACACACATAGACAGAGAGAGAGGAAGTGAAGGAGGAAAAGAAAGAGGAGGAGAGAGGAGGAGAGAGGAAGAATAGGGAGAGCGGGAGGGAGAGAGGGAGCCCCGACACATCCCTATTTGCCAACGTACAGCAACATGTCCCATTTCGTCATTTGCTTGAAACAGACCCTTTTACCATCGTACGGGTAAACCTGGTCTGGGAAGGGGGGGGGGGGGGGGGGGGGGGGGGGGGGGGGGGGGGTTGTGGACATTGTTGACCGACGCGTCGCAATTGGACTCATTCTGCATCTTGAATAGAATTGTTTTGGTGCCTAAGAATACGTATGTCATCTCCGCCTGCGAGTCGATGGCTGTTGCATCATCGGCCAGGACGCTTTGGCCTGCTGAATCCCGTCCTGGCCGTCGTTTTGGGATGCAAGTCATCCATGACTGACTGTTCTGTGATTTCACCTGGCTCCTCGACCTCAATCTTCTTCGCTAGCGTCAGGCCGGCTTCCTTCTCGGCTACTTCCACCACGGCTCGCTTCATCAACGGGTAGAGCATCCGATTCTTGATGGATCGGTTCCCAGGCGTGATAGGACATGTGTAGAAAAAGAGCACGGGGTTTTGCTCAGCACCGTTGTGGGTGTGGGTGAATCTGTAAAAGGTAAACCTTGGTTCCGTTGGAGAGATGATGCCAGCTAGCTCGCCAATGGACGCTGGCCGGGATGAGTCGGGAACCAGTTCAACTGATTCTTTCTCTGGATCAATCGCCTAACCAATTCATTGTCAATCAGCTCTATTTTCCGTGTGTTGTCAAAACAGAGTCCGAGAGCTTACCAGCATAACCACCGACCGCCCCTCTGCCTGCCCCAACTCCCTCAGCGCAGCAATGGCGTCTTCCGACACCGGCATGGCAAAGCTTTTGCTCAAGTGAATCTCTCTTGATCCCGTTCCGGATCCGCTCTCTTGCTCCGCGCGCTTGACTTCGCCGAGTGTCTGCTCTTCCTCCGTCAGCGGAGCAGCCAGGTTTGTGTGCGCATCATGCTTCTCGAAGCCGTGCTCCGTCAGCTCGCTGGTCGAGCTGGCAAATATTGTCTCTCGAAAATGTTCCGAGCCCAGCTCTCGCACAAGCGTTAATCGTGTAGATCCGAAAAGCGTCTTCTGCCTCACAGGTGCTGCATCGGGCACGTATGTGACTGCCGTCAACTGTGGAACGTCCTTGTAGCGCCGCAAAATGATGTAGAGGGCAACATTGGGCTGTAGGTGGCCTTGCAGGCTCCCGATGTTTTCGGTGAACGATGAAGACTTTGATGCGAGCGTTTTCACTGGTACTAGTGATTCTTTTTCGATGCTAGCAATGAGACCAAACGTGGACGGCGAGCTGAGCAGCGAGTTGAACTCGGCTTGAAGCTCTTGCGAGGCTGTTGAAGCACAAGGCGTCAGTCAGCGGGCTGCCAGCTGCGGCACAGCACAGGACAAGTACCAGATATTCCCGACTGCATTCTCTAGGCAACTTGGACGGTATTTCTGGGCGAGTTGAGCGTCGGTCAGATGGTGTCGAGAGACAAAGTTTGGCTGCTGGATGCACAGCCACGCCGCGAGAGCTTGGTGCCGCCCCACGCTCAATGGATTAGGTGAGAATTCCTTCTCGGAGCTGTTGAATTTTACTAGTGGGCGTTAGCTTTGACCTATAGGAGCCTGCTTCTATGGCCTAGCTAAAGACACTACGGGGCAGCATGACCAGAAGATACATTTGAGTAGATAAGTTGAAAACTCTTGTCTTTAATAGTACACCAGTTCCCCCATCTCTATTTCCTAACCTTGGCCCGCATCTGTACCAAGCTATTCCGTCTAAAACAATGACCATGTCTATTCCTAACCCTCACGAAAACGTGGTGCTTGCTGTCCGGTCACAGCGTCGGCAAAGGCCCTTAGATGCCCTCGGCCTTTTCGGCAGCCAACTTGGCATCCTAACAAGCCAGAGAGTGATTCCTTGTTGCCCCGAACCGTGGAAATTGCGAGCCTGCAGATTCCAGACTTGTACGCGACCATGATGGGTGCAGTATAGGGGGATGATGTGTGCGTTGCCCCCTTCCCCTCGCGTACTAAATGACATAGGGCCGCTTCATCTTCAGCAAACGTCCATGGCGTGACGAGATGGTGGGTCGATAAAAGTACAGGATCCATCCATACTTGGCCATCTGCGTCTTTCTTTGTATAAAACTACGAGGATTTGACTCGGAGCGTCGCCGCGTTGTGTTACGTCGATACCCCGACGTGCCTAACCTAGTACGTACGATGCTTCCTGTATATCCCTCTGACCGTTTAATAGTCGGCCGACGATGCACCTGGTATATGTGTGATCTGCCCGCCGAAGACAACGTTGGCCAGGCACTCCGTAAAAACAAGGCGGATATTACCACCTTTATTCAGGATCTCATCTCTTGTGCGCTAAGCTCGCCTAATGCGTAACTTTCCTTAGGGTGAAGATTACGCGATGAAATTTCTTTTCTTAGGTCACGATAGGGTCCATCGTGCCCCTACGCCCTGATTTAGTGTGTAGTGGATGAACATGCATTAACGCGATTCCTTTGGATTCCCTTTCTTTGGTGAGGGCTGAATTACCCGCTCGTATTCTCTTTTTTAATTTTCTTAATCCTTTTGGTTGTCCTGGTCTTCTTTTCTTACACATGCATTCGTGCGATTTTCTTCCACGAATTGCTGCTGTGCGTGTCTGCGCGTGCACGTGACAACTTCAATGCCTTTCACAAGAACACACACTCAAAAGCTTTTAGCCTGGATAGCTAAAAGTCATACCTTCAACCCCTAATAAAAGGGCACTAAAATCTAAGGGAAAACAGGGTATCTTAGGGTTTGGGCCTTTTTCAGAATCCGATAGACGTCTGCTTCACGGGATACGGTGCGCCAGAGTCCGTCGATGGTGCCCTTTCCGACGACCGTGTACCCGTGCGATGCAAGGGTAAGTTTGAAGGGCGTAGGAGCCGCATTGTCCGAACGGGGTGCAGTTGTGGTCAAGGTCCCCTTCTAGGTCTGGGCAGTCTTCCCATGTCTTTAATCGTAATGGGCAATATTTACCTATTGGTGGCGGTATTGTGCCTGTCGTCGAATGGGATAGCTCCGCAACTTTCAGCGGAAGAGAAAGAGACTGGTGACTCAGTGAGCTTCGTAAAGGAACTCTACTAGAGTTAAGTTCTGCTGTCGTGCTTCTAACTGCTCGCGCCTTCTTTGTTCTTCTTCGCGTTTTCTTCGTTCTAGCTCGAGGAGTGCTCTAAGGGTTTCGACATCCTATGAGCTGTCGTCAGACATCTTGGGTGTGGTTAGGCGACTAGGTTAGAAGGCTATAATAATAAAAACGCGTGTCAAGGCTTATAGAGCTAAGGAACAAGAAATTAAGGCTTAATCACTAGAAGGTACCCTTATCTGGTTATGAGGACTTGATTTTATGTGTGGTTGTATGGATAAAGAAGAAGCTAATTACAGGGGGCCTGGTTGTGGGGGCAATGTATATGGTGTGCCCACACGTGACTATACCCTAATGTTACGAACCAACGAGCTACAGGAACTATAAAGCATGGGCAGCAAGTAAAGCGGCACGAGTAACTAAGTAGGGAATATATCATATAATAGTTTCACGTGCACTCACAGCAGTGTGTTTTTTGCGAAAGGCATTGAAGTCGTCACGTGCACTCACACGGCAGTGAAGGTTATGATGCTACCTGTTGGGCTCGATCGAACACAGGCCGTACGCAATTGCTGCCATGTTGGATCGAGCAGCTTGACCGAGCCCCTAGTGGGCGCCGGATGTGCTTGTAGTCCCACTCCTGGCGCCGTAGCATCACCACACAAACTACGCCATGTAATTACTGAGGTCTAAGGAAAGGTACCTCTACAAGAGCTCTCAAGAACAGGAAAGATCCACCCGACCGCGTGCAACAGCCGCCACTTATTCATCCACAATCGTACATCACATCCAGAATCTGTGCGGTCATCAAATATTCTCGTCAAGGAACCCGGAACTTCAGTGACCAAGACTTTGCTTTGATTGGCACATACACACGATCAATTCTTGATGCAATCAATGCTTCTGATTATAGGTACAACAACAGTGACGACGAATATTAGGTTACGGTCCATAGAGTGCAACGACGACCGCCTGAGGAACTATGTGGCTTTCAACTTTCACTCCAGCTATCAACTGACGTCCAAAATTGTTCCAAGAAAGAAACGAAATGCTTCACTGATGTCTGACCAGCCGAGGAGCGCCTCCCCGTGCTCTTTTCGCAGACGGCTCTCACATGATAATTGCCGCAATCAAGGCCAAACCTCCAATCGTCGCTAGAGGTGGGACTATGCTGTGCGTGGAGTCTGATCCTGGCACCTGAGCAGGCCCTGTTGGCAGTCCAGCCGGGCTGGCAGAGCCGGAAGGACGAGGCCACAAAAGGCTTTCAGACGAAAAGACGGCACCTCCCGTTGTTGGTTCTGAAGTTGGGTTCGAAGTGCTATCCGCTACGTCGGATACATCCTGCCCAGACACATATCCGTCCGAAGAAGTCTGTTGCAATGACGCAGATGGGCTGCTCGAGGTATACGAGGAAGTTGCCACAATGGTAGACTGGCCAGCCGACTGATAAGGAGTAAGCTCGGCAGGGCTTGAGCTCGTTGCTGGGTAGGCGCTAGGCTCTTGATCACCAGCGGTGGTGGTTGTTGGAGTTGACGGGGTCGCAGTAGTCGGCTGCTCGGATGTATGACTCTCTTCCTCTGTGCAGGACGTGTCTGACGGAGCTGGTGGCGATGCCGCCGGTCCGGAGGCCACGGAGGCCACGGAGCCTTCAGGACCTTCAGAACCCTCAGAGCAGGAGGACTGCACAACGGAGACGAGGGTTGTTGGCGCTCCTGATGCTGGGCCAGCCAAGGTGATCGAGTTCACTGATTGATCTGTCAGAGGCGCATCATCGTCGACAGTACGAGGTCCCGAAGTCGAAGGCGTTGCGGACAAAGATAGAGTAGAGGTCGTATGGACCGTCGGAACCTGCGGCTGCTCAGGAGCTGCTTCAGTCTTCACGTAGACATTGGCAATCCCTGGCCCTTCGGCAGGGCAAACGCTACCACAGGCGCCATACGACAGATCTCCGGCGCACGGATGGTTGCAGACATTCTCGTCGAGAGGCTTGATGGCTTTCTCATCATCGCCACAGCGGCAGGCCCTATAATTGTCAGTCACGGTACTGGGCATTTACACGCTCGGATACTCACGTAGGAAGCAAAGCAGCAAATTTGTGTCCCTGGCAGGCCTTCTGACAGGTCTCAGGCGTCAGGGTGCTGCCTTTGAGTTCCACAGAGGTAGAGAAGCAGGCAAGGTCGATGGAAGAACACCCATGATACGCGAACGAGTTGGTTGCGTGATTGGCCTGCCCAAGCACCGTGGCAATGCCACAGGTGACAAGCAAAATAAGGACTCCCATTGTAGGATCGAGTAGGAGCTAGATCTTGAGTCAAGAGAACTTCAAGGGGGCGATGTGTGTGCCTGCTCTGGGTATCAAAGGAGGAAAGGGGCTATATATAAGGACCTGAAAGAGACAAAGAGCAGAGGCGGATGGAAAGGATATCGAGTGGGAGCTGGGTCACGGATAGATTCTCAAGCTCTCAATCGAGTGAAATAGTTTGCAAATGGAGATGAGCTCGCTCTTGCCGAAAAAATTTCTCCTACAAGTTATGTGTGGAAAGAGCAGTGATTCCGGCTGGAACTACTGCCAGCTGTTGACGGGCTGACAGGCAAACAGTCATCTTGTACCGGACACCTGCCACCTCTTGTTCCTCGGGCCATTGTTCGGAGAAAGGAAAAACAGCGGAGTCACCCAATTCACAGGAATTCTTCTGGTCTGACGATGCAACAACTTGAGGCCATGTCACGAGTTCATCTTTCGCAAATGCGTTGTTGGTCCGCGAGGGATAATTTCTTTCAACAGCTAGCTCCATTACATTTCTGAGAGGCTTGCTTGTAGATCTGTCCGAGAGGTGAGGAAGAAGCTTCATTTGGCCAGTCAAACTGGATCTATATGAGTCTCGTGAAAATAAAAATGAAAATACGAGCAAACCAACGCACTTTACGCACGGGAAGCGTCGATTCGGCTCGAGATTTCTGGCCCATAATGGCCCGACGGCCCGATAGTCTTGGCGTTCTCAGATCAATCAGGCCAAGCACGTGCTATATCCCGTGACTAGTTCCATGTCAAGCATTCATCAGGGCACGACAACCCCAACCTCGCGACCCACCTTGTCTTGGTGCAAAATTGACTAGCACCACCAGCAATTTTCACCATTCGTTACATCTTCATCGCCGTGCACGACCAGTCAAGATGAGCGCCCAGGCCCTGAACAAGATCGCTCCCAACAGCCCCTCGCGGCAAAACCCCTCTGAACTTGAGCAGCAGATTGCTCAGGCTCTGTACGAACTTGAGGCCAACACGACCGACCTGAAGGTAGCCCTGCGACCGCTGCAATTCGTCTCTTCTCGCGAGGTGAGAACTTGAAACCACTGAGATCATATCCTTGGACTGGTTTGCCGGTCCCTGTTTTCGAGCAAAGAACGAATCATACAATGGCAATCTAAGCAGTTCTCAAACGAACGAACAATGCGAAATCGGTCGCGGAAGTACAATGAGAAAGAGACCGAGTTTCGGGAACTACTTGTGTAGTTCTGGAAACACGTTTCGACTCTTGCTCTCGTCTTTCGGGAGACGCACGCTATGCCAGCGTACAAAATTGTTCTTTCGTAACGGAATAGGACGGGAAGCGGTCCAAGGCAAAGTCCTGGAGCTCGCATGCTGACTTGGGGTCTTGGATTAGATCGAAGTCGGCCACGGCAAGAAGGCTATTGTCATCTTTGTCCCCGTCCCTTCCTTGCAAGGCTTCCACCGCGCCCAGCAACGGTCAGTGTTCTTCCTTTCTATACATTGTGGCCTTGCGGCACGCGCTGACACACATGACAGCCTGACCCGCGAGCTTGAGAAGAAATTCTCGGACCGCCATGTCCTGTTCCTCGCTTCGCGCCGTATTCTGCCGCGACCCAAGCGCTCTGCCCGATCACGCAACACCCAGAAGCAGAAGCGCCCCCGTTCCCGCACCCTGACCGCTGTTCACGACGCCATTCTGGCCGATCTTTGCTTCCCCGTCGAAATTGTCGGAAAGCGCATCCGAACTAAGGAAGACGGCAGCAAACTCCTCAAGGTTGTGCTCGACGAGAAGGAGCGGGTCGGTGTCGACTACAGGCTGGACACGTACGCCGAAGTCTACCGCCGCCTCACTGGCCGCAACGTCAACTTTGAATTCCCCCAAAGCGGCAACACTGAGTAAGCGACCAAGGGTGGTCTTGAAGCGAGAAAGCGTTGGGAAAGAAAAATGATCGGTGCTTGGAGCGCTCAGGTGTCTCATCTGTTACACAACTTATGGTCAAAATAAAATCGACTTGGCGTCTTGCTAATCTCGGTAGCTTGATGAATAATATAAGCTGCCAGTGACTGGTGATTTGGTTTTCTCCAAAGACATCATGTTACTCACCAGGTCAAGCATTTTGGGGCTTCTATTCCTAAAGGCAGCCTACCATCTTCACTTAACAGGTTCCAAAGCTTTTGCTGCAACCAAGACTGACTGTCCGGCTCACCATGCCAAACATTGGCATATTGACATATTCTGTTGCCCTTGACTGCCCCTGGTTTTCACCGTGACTGTTGCCATCTATAGCATCCTGCTGACCAGCCGCGATTTTTGGGGCATCTTTATGAATTTGTCAACTGCCTGTGCTATGCTAGCTTTTTGTATTTCTATTTCTTTACACCGTGATCGATGCGGCCCACACCGAGGACGCACCAATATGCAAGCTCCTTCTTCTCCTTGGCGTCCTTGTCTTTGTCCGCTGCCGAACCAATGTCATGGTGAGCTTCGGCCTCCCATTCGATGCGCACAAACATGGGAATCTCTAAAACATCCTCGTCTTCATCCAGTGGCCTCTGGTCTACATCCTCCGCCCCATTGCTACCAGGTCGAGGCAGCGGCCCAAGCATCGCTGGCACAACCTCAAGAACGATGCTCACCCAATTGCGGCCCTTGTCCCATATCTTGGCCGCATCTGCTTGCCCGGACTCTTCTCCTGTGCCACGTCCATCTCGGCCGGCTTCCTTCAACGCATCGTCCCACATGTCGATGTTGGCGTCGACCTCGAACTCGGGGCACAGCACCGTGACTTTGCTGGCAAAGCGGCCAGGTGTCGTGTTTGGTGTCGCGAGGAATACCTTGATGCGATCAAAGAGCGGGTTTTTGAATGTCAATATGTATTGGTGCGGTCTGAGTGGTGTCAGGGGCGCTTCCTTGTTGATGGAAGGCCTCGAGGTGACTGGAACTGGTGCCGCGGTCGGGTGCATTGGTCTAATGGTGATACTGGGTATGTACGATTTGGCCACCAGGCGTATCCTGAATCTTGTAGATGTGACCTTGTTCTCCGGTTTCGAGATGATGTGACGGCAGGCAGGACACCGTTTGGAACGTTTGGTCCGAAGCAGGTAAGGCACGGGCCTCAGTTGATCCTGAAAGTGGACGGGAGAAAGCTGATTCTCTCGCTGCTCTGTGGAAGTTGTGGCGTTCCATCCATGTTGCATCAGTTTCTTCACCTGCGCGGATTCATCAAGTCGTTCCATCTTCAACCCTTCCTCCGCAGCTCGAGCCTCACGTATTATGTCTGCCGGTGGTCCATGCTGGAGTCTTCCGCCGTGGCCACGACCCGTGTACAAGGACATGATCCTTGACAAGGCTGCTGGCGAGGAGAAGCCCAAGCCGTCGTGTAGAGGCATGCCGGCGAGAGTGGTGCTTGTATCGGCCAACTGCTCTTGATAGAAAGATTTCAGGGCTTGAAATTGCAAATCAATATCGAGCTCATCATCGAGAATTGGCGCCTGTTCAGGCTTCTCCTTGCGTCTGTCCCTGACATCTTTCAATGAAATCTTGGTTGTGCCACCATTGTTCAGCTTGCTTAATTGCGAGTGTATGCCGCTCGCACGCTCAAACTCGATGCCGATTTCCTTGGACGTCCAGCTGCAATACTGACAGAACAGGGCATACGGTCCACCAGCGGTGGTTGGCTGGCTATCTGCGGCAGGCGCATCGACATCTGACGGGGTCTGGAGGGATCCGACTTGGAGTGGCCCGACACATACTGGACACTGGAAGCAGCTTCGTGTGCATCTAGTGGTGCAGTATCAGCATGCTTTAGTCCCGGACATGTCGAGGAAACTCGTCTAGTCGCATCTAAGTGAAATAGCGTACCTGTTGCCTTCGCTGCGCAGGTTGCTACTAGGAACCTCGAACAGGCAGTTCGGGCAATAATACGTAACGATCTCCTCCGTCACACATTTGGGGCAGCGGATCTGCTGGCAGTCCTCGCAATACAATAAATGCTCTAGCGGATACAGATTGAAGTTGGAGCGCGGGCCACGAGGATCGAAAGTTCGCTCGTCATCATCGACATCATCGGTGACTGGGGTATTGGCGCGGTCGGCGGCAGATTGGTCGGAACAGGGACATTGTATGTAGGTGTACGGGAGGGGAAGCGCCATTGTTGACGCTCATGCCCGACATGAATCGAAGAAGGTAAGCTGTTTTCAGCTTGGTCGTCATCGCTGATCTTGAGCTCTGAAGCTATTGACGCACACGCAATGCGCATATGCACACGAGCCAGCCTGCCTGGTCCCCGTGAACCAATGGGACCGCCGTCAGGTGACTTGTGCCGCGAGTGCGCGGCCCATCAGCCTACCCTATTTTCATCTGTGCTGCCAGCTACGCTGCAGCCGGTGGGTGACGACGCATTCCAGCAAACCATCCATTGCCAATCAGAAGGACAATACTTTTCCTTGCCGTCCTCCTCGTCGGTGAATAGCGTTGGTGCGGATCATTTCCCAGTATTCCAGGTCGGGAGAATGCTTGTGCATGCCAATCTTTGGGAAGTCATCAATTTCCTTCCCCTCCTACCTCGCAGATGAGGGTGGTAGATTTGGGAGGCTTGTAGGCAGGGAGGCAAAGCAGGTAGGCAGGCTGAAAACATGGCGGGATCCGCGGAATAGCCAAATACATATGTATGTACTCTCTGCGCCATGCATGCCCCCCATGGCGACAACGTCGCCAGCTCGCTTTGATGACCTGTCATGGTGATGCTTGCTTGACCGCTTGACCGCTTGCTAGGCGAGGTATTCGATTGCGACTGTACACCGTACCTCGAACAAGCAATAGGGGAAAATGAACCAAGACACAAGTTTGTTTCTAAAATCTTATTTTTTTCGCAGCAGCGTAACGCCACACAACAGTATTCGAGAGGCATGGGAAATGAGATGATCATCAACTTAGTGTCAAGCCAGACAGACAAGGTCACAAATGGCGCCCATCAAGTCTCCCTCGCTGTCTTAGGTGGGGTGCCAAGCCTGGGTTTACTGGGCGTAGCTTCAAGTTTGGCCACGCCCCGTTCCCTCACAGCAGCTGAGCTCTCCACACAGCTATCCACATCTCTCAACTCTCCTCCGCGCACACAAGCAGCAGCCGCCGCCGCCATCCAACCGCTATCCAACCGGCCATCGACTGCGACTGCGACCGCGCTTCCTCCTCGCTCCTCTCTAGAGTGTGCGTGCGGGTTTTGAGGCGGATCCCCGCAGCCCGGGCTTTATCGAACGGGTGGCAGACAGGTGTGCGTGGTGGGCGGGACTACGCAGATTCGTCAGACGGCTACGAAATTCTTACTGCTCACTTCGCTCTCGAAGGCAAGGAGGATGGGGAAAAAAGAAGTTCGGCATATGAGGTATGTATGCGTATGCGTATGTATATTGTATGTGTGCGTGTGTGCGTGTGTGCGTGCTTGCGTGTGTGTGTATTTTTTTTCTTCTTTTACGTCCTTTCACTCTCCTTCTCCTTCTCCTTAGCGTGCCGCTGGTTTCAGGAAAAAAGAAAGCAAGCTGACAGCAAGTTCGAGCTTAGACCATGTTTCGTCCAGCCCCGCCAAACTCCTGCATAAGCTAGGCAAGCTACGACCAGAGGCGCTGGCCTGACTGGGCAGCAGGTTTTTGTCCATCCATGACTCTTGTCTGGATCTTGCCTGGATCCTACCCTGCGGCAAGGCACATTGTGGACCGTGAGACGTCCCTCAGACAACGTGGGCCAGTGCTTCAAATGACTAGAAGACGGAATGACGTGCATGTCCTGGCCTGTCCTGGCCGTTTTACGGCCATCGCCCTTTTATAAGGGGAATAGCATGTGTCTGCGGGCCCAACTGAATTCTGGACAACGGGAGGCTTGGCAGGAACACGGGGTGCTTCCATCAAGTCCGTCGAACCCCCAACGTGTCTGTATATGCTCTGCGGCTTGCATCTTTCTTTTGACAGCCATCCTGACCGAAGGTGGAGGGCCAGCCCAGCGATGCCCGGACGAGTCCCCTGAAGAGCACTCAAGAACAAGACGCCGATCATCAATTTGAGTTTCCGAGGCGCTGGCGCCGGGTCTGGAGGCTCTGGTGCTCCTGTTTTGTCATTCATCCCGTCGTATTGCCGCTCGCAATGATCTTTGGGATACAAAACTTTCCTTTGGTATTCATAGCCATCCCAGCGTCGGCCGAAGTGCTTGGGAGAAGCTTTGCCGGGCCTTGAACCGCGACAATGCTTTCGCCGAACTTGACTATCAGGTCGGCATCGCAGGCCCCGACTCATCCGAATAGCCCTGATGGCACTGAATTGAGCCTCTCGCCGACTATGGAGCTCAAAAGATGGGACGGGGACGAGATCAAGTGTGTCGCTACCAAGTGGAACAGTCTGCCCAAGGTAGATTCTCAATCTTTTATTACGTCCGGCAGCTTGAATTGACCAGAACTCATATTTGACTAACTCAACTGCCTTCATGATAGGACCCCGAATTTTCAACTGGCAATGGCAATTGTTTGATCTATCTGCACAAATTCAATGAAGGTGGCAAACAAGGTCGGGACCCGAAAGCGCCGGCATTTCGATTACCATTCTCACTTCTTCTGGCGACCAAATGCTATCCCATGATCGAGGCATTCCACGTTGTTCGCTCCACAGATGCTGGATCGAGGCCACCAAGAACATTGGACGAGATTAAAAAATGGTATGGGGCTAATCCGGAAAGAACCGTTGAGCTCTTCATCCGACCCCCTCTGAGCACAGACAGAGGGACTCTTTGGCGCCATGAGCTATCGCTGAGAAACTTCTTCGCCTGGGTGCTCAAGAGACCGCTCGTGGGAGAGACACTGGGAGGCGCATTGGTCGGCTTGCTCCATAGCATGCATGAGTATCGATCCGGCGAGGTGGTCGATAATGTGGCCGATTTGGTCGAATATCTTGGTCAAAAGGGCTACTTGCGTCTATCAGGCCATCCGAATCACGCTCTGGCTGTCCTACGTTTGGCCGAGACGTTCCGGCTGAAGGACCTGTACCTGCACGCCCTAACCCATTGCGTGGCAATGAGAGATTTGCTACCAAGTAGACTGGAGTTTCAGGTAAGCTTCCGGCCCCGATTGAGTTTACTACTGAGGGAAGCGACATGTTTGGGGGGCGCAAAGGCAGTGGTCCGGCGCCGTCATACTCATTTCCCTGAGCATTCATCGGCTAACATGGTGCGTCGCGCCTGTCCGAATCAGTACGTAAGCTTGGCGACGAGGAAACTTATCCACGACGCATCATTCGAGGCCGGCCAACGATTCCAAAGGGCGTCTCATATGCTGGCCAACTTCTTGGACCAGGAGCTGTCGGAAACGCACCTGGGGATTCCGGCTGGGCTTCGTGCTCACCTGGAGCGATTCCGAAGCTTTATACTCTCATTCTACAGCACGAAGCTTGGATACTACCCACCACGGCCATTCGACGGCATAATATATCGCACCATGGCGCGAGATTTTGAGGCACTGTACAAACTCCTGGTAGATGAAAGTTACACCTCGTCTGAGCCGATGCCCTCCACGGCTGTAGGTGGCATTTGCACGTTGCAACTCATCCAAACCTTTGACACGAACAACGGCTTTGAAGGCATGAGACATCCACTGCCGAAACTGCCTGACGAGTCTCAGCAGGCTCGGTCTAGGCGCACGTCATGGCTCCCGCCCAACTCAAAGCAACGCATCGATGAGCGCCAGCTCAGCCATGTTGCCCTGGTCAACGCGACAAACTGGGACGAGAAGTCATTCCAAAATGGCCTCGTGAGAGCGTATAGGAAATTCGAACAAGACTGTACCACGACACTGAGCAAGATCGATAGCCACGAGAATCTTTCGCTCGTGGACGGACGCAAGGTGCGCTGGATTTTGATATACGCCGTCCGGCAAACCCTGCGACATGTCATGCAGCGACCTGCAGAGGTACCAGATGACCCCAAGGCGGTATACGTTGTGTCTATTGCGAGAAATACGCGAGTGCCCTGGCAAGACGGCAGAACAATGGCTGGGCTCCCCCGGGTCCGGACCGAGCCAAACCTCAGCCGGCTCCAGGAGCGCATCGAATCCGTCGAAGCGCCCGGTGTGGCCGAGAAGGTTGAGATTGAGCCCGACACCGACTACATTGCCTTGACGCAAGGCAAGGGGTCACCTTCGCCGGAGCAAAGGGTCAGATGGAGCTGTGAACCTGCGACCAGCAGCAACACGCACGCCGCGTTGACGAGGACGAACTCGCTGAGGCAGATGCTGACCCGAAGCGCCACTCTTCGCATGTCAATGCGACGATTGAAAGGAGCGCTACAAAACTCTGGCTCGCCCAAATCCCCTACCCGCGACACGGCAGCGCAGAGCGACGACGGCGACAAATGCGGCATCGATGCGGCAAAGGAAGCTACCCTCGCGAGGCCAAGCCCAGACCCTTCCTCGTCGCTGATGGACCGAAGTCGATCCACGGCCTCGGAAAGCGATACGGGACGCAGTAGCACCAATACAGTGCCGAGCACATCGAGTATGATTGACTCGTTGGGGTCGTCTCTTTGGTCGGCCAAGTCGTCAGAGTCGCTCGCCGAAAGCCCAAAGAGACTCCACAAACGCAACACGGTGGTTTACGTCAACGGGCCGCAAAGCCCCTTTTCTTCACCCGAGTCCAAACCTAGCAGGCGGCGTCCGATGAGCACGGCATTCGAAGGGTACCGGTACGCGGCGGCCAAGGCGTTGGGTCAGATTGTCGACCAGGAGCGGCGCGAGGCTGGTCCGAGACAAGAACAGTCAAGCGCACAAAGCCCGCCCCTCCCACAGTACACGCACGACGATGACGGGCTGAGCGGAAGTCGATGTCTGATGACGCGGGACTCGGGCGACTGGACGGCCATGCAGGAGTTTCTGGATGGGAAAGATCCCAAACAGGCCGGGTCTGGGACGGATTATGCGTGGGAGCAGTACGCCGATTTGGGCGGCCTGACGGATGTAAGGTAACGAAGTGAACGTTGACGATTTCCAACGGATCTAGGCGGCGCTCAGAGGGAGTCACTCAATTCCTGTCCCTGATGATGTGTATTGTCGTTGACGTCTTTCCGAGCTTGTATTTTTACAGCATGGGATGTCTTTTGTACTTTTTTTTTTTTTTTCAAGTTCCCTTTCTATTCTTTTTTTATCCTCTTTCTTCACATCATCTTTTCCTTCTTCTTTCTTCTTATTGTTCCTTTGCGATCTACAACATTCGGTCACCACATTTCTCTGCATCATGAACGCATTAATCGGCATGTTGACATTTTTTGGAGTCGAATTCTTGGTATGAGGGTCTGCGCGAGGACTCTTGAGAGGAATTGCCCATTTTTTTTTCTTTATTTTTCTTTTCTCCTCTCTCGTAGCAAAGCTCTCAGTTAGAAGAGGATACTTTTTCTTATAATGGACTGCGCTGCCAGAGAGCTTGTCGTATGAGATGCGTGCCAACATCGTGTCCGTGTCGTGAATGAGGCCCTCTTTTCTTGGGAGGGGGGTACTTTGAACCCTGAAGTTGTCTGCACGTAGGTCATGATAACTTTTATTTCCCATACATTTTCTCAGCCATCCACTCGCGATCCTTTATCCTTGATGCTTTTATCGATTGATGCCAAAAAAAAAAGAAAACATCTTTCGAATCTCCAACACTCACTGTATGTATATACACGGACTGAATATGAGTCATTCCACGACACCTTGCCGTCCACCAATCAGCTCAAGACACTGCAGCAATTAATTTTTTCCCTCTTCCCCCCCCTTCTCTTCTTTTCATTTTGTTAATTTTTTTTTTAAAATCCATCTTGGCCTTGGCGCCTTCGAGGCCGTCGAGAATCTCCGACCCCAGCGAGTACGTCATGTACGCTGAGCCCACGAGCCACGCGCCGCTGCGGCATTGGCGTCAGCAGAAAAAAAAAAAAAAAAAAAAAAAAAAAAAAAAAAAAAAAAAGAAATCCCGCTCTTTGCGGGGCGCGCGACTCGAATCTGATGTGGAAGGGGACCAATGAAAAAGGCACGAGGTGTGCTTCGACTTTGGGACTGGGGAAAACACACTTTGGTATGATCCAGAGAATGAGGAGATCGAGGGCATTGTTGTGGCCTATGTTGGCAAAACTGCAAAAGTACTCGTGGGACCCTTTGCCGTTGGGGGAAAGATTGTACGAACATGCGTACATACATATGTACTAGGTTAGCAGATATGCCCGAGTGAGATGTGTTTATTTTTTTTCGTCCTTCTCATGCTTTCTTCACCAGTGTCTATATCTGCTCAAAATGAAAGCTGCAGTACAGCCAGGAACCAAAAAAAAAAAAAAAACTCACAGTAAAGCACCGTCTTGCTCAACGTCATGACGGCAGCCCCGAAACCAACCAAGACGGCCCAGCCAGCCCTTCTGCCCGTCAGCACGGCCGGCTCGCCGCGTGGGCGCGCATACCACAGCCCCAGATAGCACAGGTACAGCGCCGTCTCGACAACGTTAAGCGAGGCCTGGGCGGCGGTGAAGCCGTTGTTTTCCCGGAAGGCCTTCCAGCCATAGACGTAGTCGACTTCGCCGTAGAGCTCGTACGGGGTCCAGAGCGGCCAGTGGGCGGCGCCGCCAGGCATCGTGTGCGGACGGCCCAGCACGTACCCCGTGTCCCAGATGACCAGGGGCAGGGAGACGGTGAGCCAGGCCAGCGTGGCGAGCGTGGGTGCGTGGCCCCAGGGCCGCGGTGGCGCGGCTGATGCTGGAAGCGAGGACGTTGGGCCAGGCGAGGATGATGAGGCGGCTGAGGAGCGCGGGGCTGCCGCGGGTTTGCGCTTGCGAGGCGGACTGCTCGTGTCGACGCTGGCGAGGCTTTCGCTGTCGGCGCGGGACGAGGCACGGGTGCTGACCATTTTTGGGGGCTGGGGACGAGGGGGTGGAAAAAGAGGTGATGATGATGGGTTTTGGTTTGGTTTGCGGGAGAAAACCTGCTTTGTCTTGGCATGGATGAATGTGGTGGTGGTGTTTGAGCAAGTAAGCTGAATGAGGTGTGGTGGTCAATCGCATGTAAGAAAAAAGGAGGGGGAAGAAAAGCGGCGGACGGACAAAATAGGAAATGCATTTCGCTATAAAGTCCCCTTGCTCGGGCCCGGGAAGCTGTTCACTGGTTTTTTCCCCCCCCCTCCATCACGATGGGAGAGTCGAGTGCAGCCTCCTCCTGCTGCTGCTGGCCGCGTGGTGGTAACGCTGGTGGGGCGGTGCAGGCGTCTGCTGCTGAAATTGTGCCTTGTCTAATTCATCTCGTTTGAGCTTTTGTTGCGCTGTCTCACTACTCTATACTCTGTATTCCTTCCACGACACGGCCGAGGCACTGGACGGTCTCGCGTTTGCTATGAAAGTGGACTCGAGACTCAAGTTTCTGGTGGTCGGGCACAGTTGCAACGCAGTTGTGGAGAATTGTGGTTTCTTACAACATGGAAACGGAGAAAAAAAAAAAGACGATTCCTTAGATGTCCTTTTGTCCTTGGATCAGTCTTCTTGCAAACAGAATAAAATCTTGCATCTTTTTTTTTTCACAAGCTTTTGATGATGATCCGCCCGCACATTAAGTTCATGGGCCGGCCGCCCTTCCTTCGCGCCCCTGCGCCAGTTCCTCCCAAAACGACTTGAATCCTCCCGAGCTTGGTCGAGACGCATCGCCTTGGCCACCAAGAAGCTACAGGAGCATTTTCCCCTCTCCCGCACGAGCCGCAGCCGCATGATCCCGGGAGTCGAGATGAATCTCTTCGCAACCATGACGGCACAGATATCTGGCAAGACACACTGCTGTGTCAACCCACCAAGGTGTTTCGTCGACTCTTCTCCGCCTTACTGCCCTTCCTTCCAATAATCGTCTCGAGCGTCTGTCCCAGTGCGGTTGCGTCGTAACGACTCGCACGTCCAGACTCATCCTTGGGCCCATACAGCCGAAAGGTGTCGATGCCCAGCTCGGCAAACTTGGCCTTGTCGACCTTGGGCGACGCAGGGCCCTCGAGATGGATGAGATGAGTGACGTAGAGGGAGTATTGCCACTCGTCTGGTCTTTTCCAGCCTCGCGACTCCGCGCAAGCGTTGGCTATGGCGGCGACGAAATCCACTGCCGATAGTGCATCATGTGACGGTCCCGTCTCGCGGTCTGTCGTCGCGTTGAGGATGAGAATCTTGTTGAGAGTGCCCGAAGCGGCAACGGCCTCGCCGACTCCCTTGAGAACCAGGTTCGGTATGAGGGATGTGAAGAGCGACCCGATGCTGTAGATGACGCTGCTTGCGCACTGCATCGCATCCAGCACGCGCGGGTTCGCCGGAATGCGAATCTCCTGGCCGTAGGGATTGATGTACCATATCCGGTCGATTCGGGCCGGCAGATCCTCGTCCTGCTCCTTTGAGAAGGCCATGGTGGGCCGGCGAAGAGCTGGCAGTGATCCTGGCAGGTTTGCATCCTCAATCTGATCGTGCTCCTCCTCTTCCTGCTGCTGCTGCTGCTGCTGCTGCTGCTGCCTCTCCTTCCTATTGTCATGGCCTACTGATAAGGCGGCAGCTGCTGACACGTCGGCGTTGGTCGTAGGCGTGGGCGTGTTTGACGGCATGACGCCAACACCTGGCACCGCGGCGGTCGGGTTGCTTGGATGGGAAATGTCATTCTGGCCCGTGATGACGGTGCCGTCTTGCAGTCCCGCGGCAATGTGGTGGGCAAAGTTGGTGTTGATGGCGGGCAGGACGCAAATGTGGTCCGGGACGGTGCAGATGGAACTCAGCAGATAGATGGCTGCTTCGAAGCTGCCGGTGAAGAGGCGCGCGCCGGTGAGAAACAGATTGCCCACGCTGGCCCCCGAAAAGTCAAAGCGGCTGCGCGGACGCATGCGTTTGACGACCTCGAGATGGAAGCTGTTGAAGTAGGATCGGATCAATTCCCTCTTGGGCGACGAGATGTCGTGCCAAAGCGGATGCGTGGCGTCCAAGATGTCGAACCATTCAGATCGTGCCGTCTCGTACGTCTTGGCTAGCCGGTGGTTGAAAAGGTGCTTGATGGCCATGGTTTCCGGAACGTCATTCTCCGGAATCAGCCTCACCAGGCGGGAGCGCACGTCGCCAATCCCCGGTCCGCCAAAGACGCGAATGATTTCGCTGGTGCTGCCGCCATTGTCAGAGATGGGAATCACGTAG
Organism: Hypocrella siamensis; assembly: GCA_000731825.1. NCBI lineage: Eukaryota > Fungi > Ascomycota > Sordariomycetes > Hypocreales > Clavicipitaceae > Hypocrella > Hypocrella siamensis. Next base: position 41,266 of record JMQE01000177.1, read on the forward strand.
CTGAGCGACGCTCCACTGGCGGCTCGGGCGCGTTCAAACACGTCGACGAGATTGTTGGCGGCGCTGCCTCCGGAGAAGACGACGATGCCATTCCGAGGCGGTTCAAATGGTGGTGGTGGTTGTTGTTGTTGTTGTTGTTGTTGTTGTTGTTGGCTCATCGCTCCGTAGGACGACAGCTGGCAAATCTACAATCCAAAGAGCCTCACGCCTCAAGCTTCTAGCCTCAAGCTTCTAGCCTCAAGCCTCTCTCTGCCTTTCTTGCCCTTTTCTTTTCCCCTCTGCCAAAGGGGAGGGGCTGCGAATTTGCACACCTCACTGGCTTAGAAATACGAAAAGAGATTTCGACTACGACATCTCCATTGCATGACTAATCAATTACAAGTCAATCGATCGCATCATGTGCAGCCCCAAAATTATGCCCATGCACAACGACCGGGCTGTCATTCAACTTGGGAAAGCCACACCACCTTCCATCATGGTCAGCCCAATGCAAACATGAAAGTCTGGTAGTCGTCCTACCTCAGCTACAAGGCTGACTGTGGAATGTGGCTTCCCCTTTGGTGTGCTCGGCGAGGTGTGCACCTTCTCTCGCACCTTCAGCTGCCCGAGTTGACAGGTGACAGGTGCAGATGAAGGGATCATCATGGCCTGCTTTCAAACACAGACTGGAAACTCAACAATACGCAAGACATTTCAAATTTATCAGTCGTAGCGATTCACAGATACAATTTCAAGCATCCTCTTGGCAGCCTCAGCCTTCGATTACAACCCGATTTCGTCTCAAGACAATGGAGCCCGAACTTCCCCGACTTCCCCAATCTACCCAAGCGTGGAGAGTTTTTTCCCAAGGTCGCAAGCCTGGCACTGAGAGGCTCGTGCTCTCAAGGATGATACTCCCGGAGCTAGGACTACATGATGTCATGGTCGAAAGTATGTCTTTGCGCGTCCTCAGATTCTTGGCTCTGATGCATGCAGAGAGTTGTGCTGATTGAATTTTTGCCTTGAAGTGGAGGCGGCTTCACTGAATGTATGCATGCTGCATATTCCGTTTTGCATTCGAATGATTCATCTAATATGACAAATCATCTAATATGACAAAACTGCCTTTCCTGAAGCGCCGAGACCTGCTCATTATCCAGGGCAAATATCCGCAGCCCGTTGCTGAAGGCGTCGTCCCTGGATCGGACGGCGCAGGCACCGTCATCGGAATCGGCAGTCAAGTCACGCGCTTCATGCCCGGCGACAAGGTCGTGACCTACTTCAACCCCTCCAAATTCCGCGGACCTGGCATCCCTGACGATTTTTCATGCGATTACGGCGGCACAGTCGACGGCGTCTTCCGAAGCGTGGGCGTCTTCCCCGAGCTGGGCCTCGTGCTCCGACCCCCCCAACTCAGCGCTCTCCTGGCCGCCACGCTCCCAAGCGCAGGCGTCACAGCCTGGAATGCGCTCCACGGCGCGAAAGACCACGAAGTCGCTCCTGGACAATGGATCCTCGTCTAGGAGACTGGCGGCGTAAGCACTTTCGTCCTGCTTATTGCATTGTCCGCTGGCGCCAATGTTATTGTAGCCGTCCGAGAGCACGGACTTCGTCAAAATCGCTTTGCGAGAATTTTGGGCGCCAAGCATGTTATTGGACCTTGCCATTTGCCCTGGTTGGAAAGATTTCGCACAAAATTTCGCATATCACACCACCGGTCGGAAGTCGATCACGCCATCGTCATCGCTGGCCCCGACAACATGGAAGAGAGCTTGCAGGTGACCAAGACTAGCGGCTTGGTCACCATTGTCGGCGACGTCGACGGCCGTGCGAGCAGCGATAATGTTCAAAGGTCGCTGAAAGATCTGAAAGACAAGTGCATCAAGCGACAAATTATTGTGGGGAGTAGATTGCAGATGGAGGAAATGTGTCATGCCATCAACGTGGGAAGCTTCAATGTGCCAGATGGACTAGTACCTCAGAAGAACACTTTCCTTGACCTTGTCAGAGTGTTCGACGCGTATCAGTTGATAGAGTCGGGCATGCACTGTGGCAAAATCTGCATCAAAATTCGCGGATAGTAGGGAATGGATCAGCTGCGAGGTTGCCCAAGGACCTGTCCGTGGCCGACGAAATTGGTAAGATTATATACTAGAGAATCATGAACAGGAGGAATGCCACCATGTTTTTGTCATGTGCCGTCAAGGCGAGACAAAGGGGAATGAAAAAAAAAAAAAAAAAAAAAAGGAAACAGGGAAATGCGTGTGAGAGCGAGAAAAGAGAGAGAGTATAGATACATGTAGGCTGATGACGATGCAGAGATGAAAATGCCTCCTTTTCTCTTTCTCCCCTCCCTAAACAAGCGCGGCAACAAGGACACATGCGAATGTCGCCCCCACCAGCCAACGAGAGGCACCAGGAAGGGAGCTGCTTCCAGCCGTCACAGACATGGGAGTTGTAGGTGCGCTGCTGGCGACCGAGGTCATGGAAGTGATGGAGCTAGAGGGGGAAATGGTGCCAATGTCCATAGGAGTTGAGGTGGTGGTGGAGTTGAAGGTCGGGAAGGACGAGGTGGCGTTGTACGACGGGACCGAGGTGGAATTGTACGACGGGACCGAAGTAGCGTTTGCGGCCGGGTACGAGGTGGCGACGTCCAAGGCCGGGGTGGCAGTCGTGGGCGTGGTGAGGTTGGCGTTGGAGCAGGGAACGGTGGTGGTGATTGTCGCGGCTGTGGTGGTGACGGTGACGACGGAGGGGTCGTCGCGGGGGTGTAGGGCGGCGAATGCGGCGGAGGCGGCCAAGGCGAGGACGAGGGAGGACTGCATGGTGATGTATGAAGGTGTCTCTTAAGAAATGGGCGTCGTTGTTGAATGGGTTGGTTGGGGAAGATATGGCGGTAGTGTAAGTTGCACACAAAAGACAAGACTTGATGATGCCAGCTTTCAGAATAGAAAGAACAAGAAAAAGAAGTAGTGTGTCACAAAAGCCGTTGAATAAGAGCTCCTCAAAATAAGAGTAATTTGATGCTAGAATGTCAAAAAGAACAAAGGACGAAAGTCATTCCATCTACCTACCTACCTACCTACTCATATATATAAGCACAAGCACGAGCACGAGCATCCATCCATCCCCCCTTTCCTGTCCTCGCCCGGGCCGATCGCAACGCTGTCGGTGCGCCAGAGCCGTCCGCCTGGAAAAGGATAAAAAGGAAATATGAGCAATGGGCCGTGCGTGCCTGGCATAAAAAGTAACTAAGGGAAGAAAAAAAAAAGAAAGGGTGTGTCTTGCGCGTGGCGTGGCGCTGGAGCTAGCGAAGGGGGCACTGGGACTGTGGATGACGTTGGAGGAGTGTGCTTTGGGGGGGGGGATTGTTTACGCGGCTGAGGGGTGAAACGTGAGGGTTCCCTTTGTTGTTGTGTTGCACTGGCTTTCAGCCACTGTGTATCAAAAATAGCTTTTGTTGGGTGGTCGGTTGGATCCGTGCGGATGAGAGGATTCTGAGGATTCGGTTCTTTTTTTTTAAGGCTGTGGTGGACATGTTGGGAAATACGGGCAGCAGGGGAAAATCCGGAAAAAAAAAGGGAAGGAACGGAACGGAACGGAAAGAGAGAAGGGGCATCACGCGCAAAAGATTCGTCACACGCTTGACATGGCCTACGCAATTCTCATCGTGGCAAAGCAAGTTGGATACCTACGTACGTAGTGTAGCTTGCGTAGCCCTCCCCTCCTTTCCAAAAGACACACGAGAAAGCTGCAACGACGAACGAGTCCAAGCGCAGCACACAACAAAGCTGCTCACAAGATGAATTCCGCCTAGGCAGTCCTCCCGCCCGCCGCCAACTTCATTACGTATACAGTCTTGTGGAAGGCCGCGACGATCCATCATCTCCAGCCCGGACAGACAATTTTTTAGTCCCAAGGTCCGGTTCGGTTCATTAGCACACCATGGACCAGGCCTTCCAGTCTTGTGCGCCGTTGCAGCACTCTCCCGGCGGACAATCCCGCTTGCCTGCCGACGCGCACGCTTCGTCGGAATACAATGACACTGCAAGACGAGGCGACCGTTAACATCCTTCATCCACCAAAATGACTTGGGCATAGAAACCTACACGTGCATCCGGGATTGACATCAACGGCAAGGATGGACCTGGCAGGATTGCCCTGCAGGCTCTTGCATTCGCCCGGGGCAAAGTCGTCGTCAATCACGGTCCAAATACCCTGGTTCTGCTTGGAGCAGCCCTCCTCGCCAAAGAGCCGAAAGTCGGCGACGTGTTTATTGCGGATTGTGAGCGCGTGGATGGGGACCGTGGACACGAGAGCCGTCAAGGCCACCTTGATGACGGACGTGCGCATCATTATGGATTATGATTAGGGGGGGGAAAAGCAAGAATATTAGTTATTAGAAAGGAAATAAAAGACGGGTTTTGTTATTTTTTTTTTTTTTTTTTTTCAAAAGAAGAACAAAGAGGAAACAAACAAAAAATTAAAGAACTTATGCTAATCAGCAAAGAGCCGCGAGGCAATGCAAATAGCTCAAGAAGAAGAGAAGAAATAAAATAAAATAAAAAAAAAAGGTTGACCAAAGTGAACTGGTCGTGAATTGTTCTTGTCTCTTCTCGAGCCAGAGAGCTCCTTCCCTTTTTAAATGTCGGGTGCCCATCAACGAGAGACCAAATCCATCTTTTTTTTTTTTTTTTTTTTTTTTTTTTTTTT
>JMQE01000188.1:0-45544 GCA_000731825.1 Hypocrella siamensis
GCAGTTAACTTTACCACACACACACACACACACATATATATATATATATATATATATAACTCATACAAGACGGACACCAAAGGTCACACCGTAGGAAACAGGACGTGTTGAATGCGAATAGTCCTCTGTCCTCTAGCAATGCTCTTCCAGAAGGACAAGGCTCCAACAGCAAGAACCGTCAGGCAGACGGACGGGACGCTTCACTGGCGCCACTGTGCATACCCAAAGAAGGGTCCAAGCTTGGTCCCAGTCGGGGAAAAAAAGAATTCTATTTACTTTCGAAAAGGGAAGTGGAGGTAAAGTAAACACGAAGAAAAGAAGAAAGACAAAAATTGGAAGGCGAGCCTCACCAGAGTCTTTCAACCGTCCCATGGCGCCCAATTCACATTGAAAACCCCAAATGCAGTTGTCAGTAAGACCTCAACGCCGTGGTCCGTTCCCATACACCACCTCCACTCCCCTCTCCCAAACAAAGCCGCTGTAGAAGTCGCTTGAGATGTGAAGAAAAGAAAGAAAGAAAGAAAAGGACGAAAGAGGGTATCAAAGCACAGACACCATGATGGTGGCGGTACACACATACACGAATACACACACACACACACACACACACACACACACGCATCAACTGCCCAGCCGTCGTCCCCGCCATCTCGCTCCGTTCTTCGCACGATTCTCGTCAGCTCATCGTAATACTCGGGCAGTATTTCCGCCCCCGGACGTTGATGTGCAGCTCGTAGATGCCGTTTTGCGCTCCCACAAACCTTTCGACGCGACCGCCGACGTCATTTCAGCGTTAGCCCCCCCATGTCTTGTCTTGTTTCCCACCACGCAGAAAACATAATGTGGGCGTCATGGGGTCCGTCTTTCAACTTACAAGGTCCGACCATCTTCGCTCCAGGCGAGACCAGACGTGTTGTCGGGCGAGGGCGCCACCTCGAAGACTGCGTGGTCCGTCGCCAGACTCGCCCCCAGCGTCGCCCCCAGCGTTCCCCGTATGGCGCTTTCTTCCCAACGATTGACGACTTGGTTCACCGACTGGGCAGCCGGTGCCGCCGACTCATCGCCCGTCTCGACGTCGTTCAGTGATGACCGTTCCCTGGCCTGTAAAATCTCCAAAAGTCTCACGTACGACGGTTCTTGTCGGTTCCTCGAGCCTCTCGCCGTCGCCGAAGCAGCCCTTTCCTCCGTCGACCGCGGAGGTCTGAGCATGTCAGCAAACGAGCCCCCGCTGCCGTCTCGATCAAGCCGCTCCACCAGCCGGACGTGTTGCTGCACGATGCGATGATTCTCCTCAGAACTGCCTATGAACAGATCAGACGGCCCAACTTCATTCGACGGAATCAACCCCCGGCCCGTGCTGCTGCTGCGTTGCCGTACCCTTTGCAAGTTGCTGTTCCGAAAATGCGTCGTCAAGTTGGAGCCTTCTCGCGGCACGCCAAGAGGCTGCGGTTGGCCCTCGGCAAGCCTCTGCAGCTGCCGTTCACGCCGGCGTCGGTCATGCTGTATTGCTTCCAGCACCATGGTCTCTTGGGTGCTGAGCGGCTGGTTGAGACGCGACAGGGCCTGCGTCAGGGATTCGGTCGTCCGTCGCGTCACTTCGTTTCCGGCGCTTCCGACGCCAGGGGGCGGCGAAGGGCTCGTCTGCGGATCCGCATGATTGGCGTCCAGGAGACGAGGGTCGATTGTGGTCCGGTCGAGGATATCGATGTGCTGGTAGTCGACCTGAGCGTTGATGTCAACAATCTGCCGAACGACGAAGTTGCTTCGCATATCGGCAAAGCCAACGTGGCCTCGGTCCTCGGTCCACGCGAGCAGGTCGAACGGCCCGGGGCAGAAGGCCATGTCTCGGATGGCCCCTGGGCCGCTCTCCGGACGAGACGACGTGAATGTCGTGACCAACGAGTCTGCATTGGCGTCGACCAGGAGCGGCGAGCTGAAGACAGAGATTGTTCCATGCTGCGTTCCAACCGCCAGGTAGGCACCAGACGGTGAAAAGGCTGCTGCGAAGCTCCCCCGGCTGTCCGATCGATCGTCCTTCTTTTGGCTCTTCAACAGGATCCTGTGCCTCAGCTCCCAGTGAAACCTCTTCCGGCGGTTCGGCGTCGATGTTGCCGCTGTGCTTGCTCCTTGCTCGGTTTCCACCCGTTCGTGCACATACAGATACGGGTCATCAAGAATGGCTATCAGGATTCGGCCATCCGGGGAGACGATGGCTCGATTGACAAAGTCGGGATATCGCACGACATCAAGGGGCGAAGTTTTTTCATTGGCATCAAAGTCTTGTAAGCTCACGAGGACGACAGTCTTGTCGTTGTTGGCCAAGACGGCGACAGGCTCCGAGTACGCCGACGCCGACGCAATTTTCGATGATGGTGGGAACCAGAGTGTGACACAGTTGACCCTGTCCTTGGCCAACTTCATGCTCTTGGCGACGAGGCTTTTGTTGGAGCAACGAGCTTGTACCAGCAGAGCCAGAAGAGGATCGTTGGCACCAAAAACATCCCCGAAGCTCTCACGAGCAGCCCTCGTTTCGGCATCGGCTTGTGACGATGAGGACGAGTCGATGGCATCCTCCAACCTGAAAGCGGCAAACTCGCCACTTTCGCTCCCACAACATAGCCACCCGTTCTCGGCCACCAAGCATCGGGGAGCAAAGGTGATGAGCTTGATCGTTTCGCATTCTTTGGTGGACGTGTTTAGTCTTTGGACGTGATTGCTGCCGGTTCCACCAGGGAAGTAGACGACATGTTGTTTCTCAGCGCTGATCAATGATCGAAGCTGCCAGTGTCTTGGATCAAATGGAAAAGAGGGCGGGAAAAAAAAAAAAAAGTCAGCGGCCAGCCATGCGACCTTGGGGCGTTCAGGCAATAATGTCCTGTCATTGTTGAGCAACATACTGCGATACGACGGGTATCTGAAAATGTCTGCGCCCGATCCGGGACACTATGGCCTCAGTCGGATAGTAACTGTCATCGGTCGGAAAGTCAGATCTGGACGGTTCTCGATGGCGCAACCACCTGGCAGCCTCCGTGTGGGCTGCTGGGCTGAATATCATCATGGAGGGCCAAGAAGGGCTGAAAAAGGGCTGAAAAAGGGCTAAGCGGTTCACATACGAGCCATTGCTAGGGCCGGCCATGGTTGATGGTTCCGTACGAAACCAAAGCTGACGGGCAGGCGCAGCGCCGATGGTGTGCGTGCGCCAGCCGAGTGCGACCCCTTGCAAAGTTGTAGATCTGCTGCAATCAAGTCCTGCGAGATGACGTCCAAAGCCCGCCGGAGTGCGGTAGACGTACACGGGATTTCGTCGGCGGATGCGACTCGCCCGAAATGCGGCATGCGAGACCGCCGACGGCAAAAGGATGGAAATGATGGGTAGGTCGGGAAGCGTTGAGCTGGCGGCTGCGAAAAGGACGACCGTCGGTGACTGGTGTTGGCGGAAGCGGGGGCGCAGAGGGTGGCGAGATGAGGAGAGATGAGGAGAGATGAGAAGAGATGAGGAGAGGTGAGGAGAGGTGAGGAGAGATGAGAAGAGGCGAGGAGAGATGAGGATAGACGAGGATGATTCAAGGCGATGCGACCAGTGCCATCGTGTGCAAAGGTGTGCAAAGTACGAAGCCAGCCGGCTCGGCTCTATTGCGGGAATGAGCAGGATTGAGACGCCGCCGCCGCCGCCGCCGCCACCACTAAGGGATTCCTATTAGTAGTGCGTCTGCGTCTGCGTCTGCGTCTGCGTCTGCATCTGACCAGCCAGCCAACCGACCGACTAACCAACCGACGACCTACCCAAACAGACAAAGCTCACTGCATTGGCTTCTGTGGATTGCAAAGAACGTCTTCTTTTCCTCCCCCGGGGAATTTGGTGACATTGGAGGCTAGCAGCGGCGACTCTCACGTGCAATGAATGCGTGGTCTGAACCCGGACCTTCTTACCTTCTTGGAGACTCCTCACTCTGGGGATTTTTTTTTTTCCTAAGCAAAGCTGGACTGGCCGCTGGTTGGATTCCATCACGGTGGGAAGTCCCGCGTTGTTGCACCTGCTTTAAAAACGTCCCAGTGGGTTTCGCTGCCAATCTTATACTAGATTCCAATCTAAACACTTGGCAGTATGCAGGGAGTACGTAATGTAGGTCGGTACGTTCCGCTAACAAAGGAAACGACGCAACGAGCCATGGTCCCATTCGCCAGTAAGTTTTGAACCAGCTTCATCATGTCCACGCCCAAGACGTCATGGACCACATCCCACATGCAAACCGGGGAGTCCTCGGATTCTCTGCTGCTCTAAACTGGAGCCTAGGCTTCACGGCGGGCACAATCCCGTGGACTTGCGAGGACGTGCAAGTATCAAGTTTTAATATCCAGCTATCATGGGCCCGACACCCAGGGAATACCAAGACCTGTATGCTGATCCAGACGGCAATACTTTACCCGAGTGACCAACACCAGAGTAAGGCTTTCAGCGTGGCAATCCAGGATATTGTCTTTGACTTCCGTCATCCGTAGCCCTAGGCCCCAAGTAGATGACTTGAGTGGAAAAAAAAAATTCAAAGTCGACGGGCCATGGCGGACCAATAGTTATTCCGGCTTCGAGCTTGCCGTCGCAGTGTGGAGACCTCTCTATCTTTGCCTCCTTCTGTTGGCTTCTGTGGTCCTAGGCACCTTTTTCCCTGGGGGGCCAAAAAAAAAATTCATTTCCCTTCTCTTCTTGACAGAGTAAACCATACGCTCTGCTCACACAAACACAATTACACACAAGATGCTGTCCTCGCGTCTTTCTCGAGCTGTAAGCTTCTGCGATGGCCTCGTCCCCGTGGCAATATCGTGTCCATACGTCACCCTTTCGCTGCCAGATGAGCTGACTTACAACCAACTACCAGCTACCTCGAGCTTCGCCTTTCACTGCTCGATCGGCCGCGTTCGTCAGACCGCCCTTGGCTTCCAGATTTGCTCGTTTTGAGTCGACTGCGGCCGATGGCGAAAAGGTCCAGGGCTCCGTCATTGGTATCGACTTGGGCACCACCAACTCTGCCGTTGCCATCATGGAAGGCAAGGTACCTCGCATTATCGAGAACTCAGAAGGCGCTCGTACCACTCCTTCAGTAGTTGCCTTCGCCGAGGATGGCGAGCGACTCGTTGGTGTGGCCGCCAAGCGACAAGCCGTCGTCAACCCAGAGAACACCCTGTTCGCCACGAAGCGCTTGATAGGACGCAAGTTCTCCGACGCCGAAGTCCAGCGCGATATCAAGGAAGTCCCCTATAAAATTGTCCAGCACTCCAACGGCGATGCCTGGGTCTCTGCACGCGGTCAGAATTACTCGCCTTCTCAGATTGGTGGCTTTGTCCTGAACAAGATGAAGGAGACTGCCGAGGCCTACCTGTCAAAGCCAGTCAAAAACGCCGTTGTCACCGTTCCTGCCTACTTCAATGACGCTCAACGTCAGAGCACCAAGGATGCGGGCCAGATCGCCGGTCTTAATGTTTTGCGTGTTGTTAATGAGCCTACGGCTGCTGCTCTTGCATATGGTCTGGAGAAGGAGGCAGACCGCGTCGTCGCTGTCTACGATCTCGGTGGCGGTACATTTGATATCTCTATTCTTGAGATTCAGAATGGTGTTTTTGAGGTCAAGTCTACCAATGGTGATACGCACCTTGGCGGAGAGGATTTCGACATTCACCTTGTCCGGCATCTGGTTGCCGACTTCAAGAAGACGGCTGGTATTGATCTGTCTGGTGATCGCATGGCCATTCAGCGTATTCGCGAGGCTGCCGAAAAGGCCAAGATTGAGCTCTCGTCCTCCCTCCAGACTGACATCAATCTGCCCTTCATCACCGCTGATGCCTCGGGCCCCAAGCACATCAACATGAAGCTTACCCGTGCTCAGCTCGAGAAGATGGTGGACCCCCTCATCACTCGAACCATTGAGCCTGTCCGCAAAGCCCTCAAGGATGCCAGCCTGCAGGCCAAGGACATTCAGGAGGTCATCCTCGTTGGTGGAATGACCCGCATGCCCAAGGTTGCCGAGTCCGTCAAGGGCATCTTCGGCCGCGATCCTGCCAAGTCGGTGAACCCTGACGAAGCTGTCGCCATTGGTGCCGCCATCCAAGGTGCCGTTCTCTCTGGCGAGGTCAAGGACTTGCTACTCCTCGACGTGACGCCGCTGTCCCTCGGCATCGAGACACTCGGGGGGGTTTTCACCCGCCTCATCAATCGCAATACCACTATTCCCACCAAGAAATCTCAGGTCTTTTCCACTGCAGCTGATTTCCAGACTGCCGTCGAAATCAAGGTCTATCAGGGGGAGCGTGAGCTCGTCAAGGACAACAAATTGCTGGGCAACTTCCAACTGGTTGGCATCCCTCCGGCTCACCGAGGTGTCCCTCAAGTCGAGGTGACATTCGACATTGACGCCGACTCCATCGTGCACGTCCACGCCAAGGACAAGTCCACCAACAAGGATCAGTCCATCACCATTGCCTCTGGCTCTGGTCTCTCCGACAGTGAAATCGAGCGGATGGTGGAGGATTCTGAAAAGTACGCCGAGGCCGACAAGGAGCGCAAGAGTGCCATCGAGGCCGCCAATCGCGCCGACAGCGTCCTCAACGATACCGAGCGTGCCCTGAATGAGTTTGCGGAGAAGCTGGATAAGACAGAAGCCGACGGCCTCAAGGAAAAGATCACGGCCCTCCGCGAATACGTCGCCAAGAGCCAGACTGGTGAGGGCAGTGCGACTGCAGCTGAGATCAAGGAGAAGACGGACGAGCTCCAGATGGCGAGCTTGAACCTCTTTGACAAGATGCACAAGGCCCGGAGCGAGGCTAGCTCCGGCGAGAAATCCGGCGAGAAATCCGGCGAGAAATCCGGCGAGAAATCCGGCGAGAGCTCCGGCGAGGAGTCAACAAAATCATGATTTTGATTGATTCATGTACAATTATATTTCAGTTGTTTTATCTAGACGATGATAATCAGGAGAGATTTCCCCCCTCTATATGACTTGCACTTTTGTTTGTGACTCGAACAGACTTGCGCGCTGATGATGAGAAAGAAAGAAAGAAAGAAAGAAAGAAAGAAAGAAAGAAAGAAAGAAAGCAACCGAACTCCCTCCTGTCCACCCACTCCCCAACTCAGTCAGATGCATACATGTTATCGCAGCACACCATGGGTGGCAATCACCACGAAGCAAAAGTTTTCAAAATCACCATGACATTCAAAAAAAGCAGAGACTGCTTGCTAGCAATCAAACAGAATCAAACCATCCACGCCCACGTCGTATTCAACCTATTCGACGCAAGCACAGGTCCTCGCCCCTCTGCTGCTGCTGCTGCTGCTGCTGCTGCTGCTGCTCCTCCACCTCCATCTTGCTCTTCCAGCACGGCCAAGGTCCCTCGCTCCCCGAGCAGCAGCGGCTGCGTCTCCCCCAACCTCTTTGCAACAGGAACAGAAACAAATACAGGTACGAACAGCTTGCCTCCCGACGCGCCGCCCAAGCCCACGAAGCTCGTGCCCGAGCGGATCGCCATGTCGCGCCGCAGCGGCGGGCTAGATACAGCGCTGCTGCTTGATCGCCTGTGCAGTAGCAGGACGTGCGCTGTGCGCAGGAGACCCAGGAGGCATACGCACATGGCGAGACTGAGTAGAAAGCCTAGGCACATGGCTAGGCTGAGCAGGATGCGTGTTGGTGGGAATGCTCTAGGGTGTTGGGTTTGTGGATGAGCTGGTTGTGGGAGTGAATGCATGACTGCGCCTTTTTGTTTTCTGGCCCGTGGTGGAAGATGGGAGTGATTGGAAATCTTGAAAGGTTTTTTTTCTAAAATTAAAAAAAATTATAATAAAAGGAGGGGAAAACTGAATGAATTTTTTTTTTAAATCAGAAATTTGAGTCAGCTTGTGGGATATTCAGGCGGGATTAGCTCTAGAGAGAGAAATGAAGACTCTGGGCCATGCGAGCAATTGAATAGTGCAAGGGGACCATCAAGAAGCTGTGTTGTGCGTGGAAAGAGTTTTGCGCTGTTGTTGGAGGATCGCCCGTGTTATGGAACGTGGTTGGATTGGTTTTGATTGTTGGTGATGTAGGGTGCCCGCTGCGTTGGCGGGGCGCCCGAGGTGCGAGTGAGACAAGACAGCTGGAGCCGTGGCGGGAACTCGGTTTCGATTTTTTTTTTTTCCCGGCATGGCAAGAAATGACAAGAAATGACAAGAAATGGATAAATAGTATCAAGCGGAGAGGAGAAAACTACATTTGAAATTCTTTTTTTACCACGACGAAGAAAAACGCCCCCTGGATGCTTTCCGGTTATCAAAACTGTCGCGAACTTCACGACCCATTTCGGCGAAGGGATCCGTTCGTTCCTTCCCGAATCGCCTGTTGTCACCGCGGCGTGAATCGCGCCGGTTATCAAGGTCATACTTGTTATCTCGGCGAGATTTGAACGTTGGGACATCATCCCTGATATTCAGAGGATATCTGGACAGGCCCAATTTGCGAGCAAACTGTGACGTCACAACCGGCGGCTCGCGCCAGCCCCATCCCATCGTTGCCCACGAGTTCAAGTCTTCGATGACTCCTGCCTGATTTCCAGAGGACCCGATGATGGAAAGATAGGCGTCTTTCGGCACCACCTCGTCCATGCCTCGAATATGATCCTTGATTTGCCGGTGGTACTCCATCGAATCGAGCGAGTCGGATGCGACATTGGACGTCTCGAGAGTTTCATTCGACACCAGAGGTAGCCCACGAAGTTGACTTCTTGCCATTTTCACCGCACTTGGCGGAAGGAAGAGCCAGCCCTGGCCACTCTTGTTCTGTCTGGCCGTGCGACCAAGCCGATGGATGTAGGATTCGCGATCCCGTGGCGTGTCGACCTGAATGACGTGCGTCACGTCAGGAAAGTCCATGCCTCGGGCGGTGACATCGGACGAGAACAAAATGCCGCTTCGTGATTGGCGGAACCTGTCGGCTGCCTTAGTCCGCGCTCTCTGCGAGAGCCGAGAGTGGATAACGAAGACAGGCGTGGCCAGCAATCCCTCGCTTCTTCGTCGAAATCCCAGCTGAGCAGCAAATTCTACAAGTGACGTGGTGTTGAAGTACACAATGGCCTTTAATGGCGACAAGTTCTTGTCATTGTTTGCCATCTTTGTATCACGATCAATCAGCTCGAACAAGCTGGGGAAAACATTGGTCCAAGAAGAAAGCGAGACAACGTGCTGAGGAACATGATCGTGGGTGAGAGACTCATTCTCTGGAATGGTCTGAACGAACTCGAAATTGTCGTGTCGAACCATTGAGCGAGCCAATTGAATGACATTCTCAGGAATAGTTGCCGACACCAGCATAGTCTGGCGGACCTTTTCTTCTGGCGTTGGGAGGCATCGAAGAATGTCTTGCAGTTCCTTCTCGAAACCCACGTCCAACATGCGATCCGCCTCGTCCAGAACGAGCGCTGCCAAATTGGGTGCATCGATACCGCTCGACGTATCTGATAAGAGATCCATCAGGCGTCCTGGGGTGGCGACGAGAAGATGACAGCCTTCATACTGTACGCGACGAAGCATTTCCCTCTTCTGGGTGCCACCAACAGCACTTTGTACGACGAGACCGGTACGCCGGACGAGTCGGCGAGCCTCGACTGCGATCTGCTCGGCCAGCTCCCGAGTCGGAGATAGAACGATGCCGCGTATATCATCGGATCGAGCATTACGCGAGGCCCTTCTCGCGGCCAAGGAAGGGTCCTCCTGGATCATGCGCTGGAGCATTGGGAGCAGGAAGGCGAGAGTCTTGCCGGTCCCTGTTTTGGCCTGAGCGACGCTACAGCCTGGTCAGAGAGGAGCTCCTGCGAATGCGACAACGTGGACATCAACGTCGTCATGGGCGTATGAAGAATCAGCTTACATGTCTGTACCCTTGAGAGCCGGGGTAATGGTCTTGGCCTGGACAGGTGTCATGGATTCGTAGCGAAAGTCGTTGGTGATTGCGTCCAGCAGGTTGCGTTGAACTCCTAGCTGGGCCAAGTCGACAAATTTCGTGATGTCTTGGCCCGCGGCCGTTTCGGAGTCTTTGATGGGAGCAGCCGAAGCTTCAGAGTTGTGCAATCTAGGCGTGCATGCGATGCCTCTGAATGGTGAAGTTTTTTTTTGCAGTAGGTATGCTCCCGTCCTCTGCGCACGAGGCAGGATGGCTCGACTGCGAATAATCGCAAACGGCGCGGCGGCTTTGGCCAGCCCGGCGAGACAAAGTACGCCTTGTCTGATCATGACGAAGACTTTGGCTTTTTATCGATGGTGGCCAATTCTGCGTCACAAAAAGACGAAGAGAGGAGGGCAAGCGGACAGAAACTTTTTTGTGATGTGCATAAAGGCGAGCTAGCTCGCGTCCCGTCTTGTCCTGTCGGAGACTAAATTCTGCTCTGTCGGCCCCATATTTTTCTTTTCTGTGGACCCGTGAGAAAGGGGGAGCTTCGAGGGCGAATGAGCCAATCACACTCGAGCATCCAGCACCTACCTGCCTGCATTACGTTCATACGCCCACTGTGTACTGACTGATCTGGCCAAAATCCCAGATGATGAGTAGCTCATAGCACGGCACATGTGATTGCACCTACACATGTGCCATCCGTCCGGCTTGCGTGTTATTCGAGCCCTTTCAAAGTGAATCTAATTCGTTTTACGTGCCAAGGCTATCTCTGTCCAATGCCAGACAATGCTATGCAGTCAAAATAAAAAGACAAACATCGTGCGCCTAAAGCTGTCCGTTGCCTCGATTGAAACCACAGTCCCATATCGCCCACTCAGTGGCGTAGAGGAAAACACTCAAAGCATATCCTTGCTCATCTCATAGGACCATCCCCCGTCTCGCCTGATTTTGTCACGCCCCAAAAGATCCTTTCTGATATCGTCCTCAGTCAATCGGTCAGCTCCGCTCCAGTTGGCACTGGACGTTCTGGCGCGAAATTTGTGGAACCTGTCTTTGCTCTTGTTGAAGACCTCCTCCATGTTTAACGGTGCCGGCGGCCCGAAAATCTGCGATGGATCTACCGTCTCCTGCCGCATCAGGGCCATTCGCAGGTCTGGTGAGTCTGCCCAGGGTGCAACTGCGGCACCTTTTGCATCTTCATCTTCACTGTCTTCATCCGTCTGGATCTCGGGGAGTTCGATGGCTTCGCCGTTCAGGAAGCGAGGGGAAGCCCTGTTGACAGATTTGACAGCAGACTTCGCGTTCGTAGCAGGTCCAGGCCTCGCGGGAGTCTTGAATGCGGATCCTGCCGCGTTGGAGTTTGGTGCGAAGGGAATGGCACCCTTCGAGATTTGTGCCATTTCCAACGGATGAGCAGCTTTGATCTGGCTAGTGTGTTGGGCATTGACGGTGGCTTTGAAAAGATTGGGCGCATTGCTCTGCTGAGCATTCGCGTAGCCGTTTTGGAAACCCGGTTTCTGCGGCATTTCCTAGTAATAAGTAATGAGTTAGATTTCTATTTCAGCTTCTCCACGTCCTCTTTTGAGTTTTCGACCTCACCTTCTTGAACCCAACCGAAGGTCGCACCGGGGGCCCTCGAATGTGTCTTTGGCTCGACGCTTCAGCATCCTCGTCGACTGCTTCGCTCATTCGTTGGCGCTTCGCATCATGACTCAGCTCCTCGGGACCCCGCTTAGCTTCCAAAGTCGTGTGGGAGATCGGATGATCCGGCTGGCTGTCCTGAGACATTGTGAATTTGCTTGCACCGTTGGGTTGATGAGGACGTGCAGCAGGAGGAGGTGCTCGGGTTTGCTTCGCTTTCTCGATGGCAGCCTTTCTCTGAGAGTGGCTCTTGTTCTGTGACTGCAGTCCAGATTGCTCTTGTTGATGGTGTTGATGCCTTTGGCGTTCAATCTCGAGGCGCTTGAGCTGTTCCTGCTTGCGTTGCTCTTCCTGCGCTGCTGCCCTCCTCCTCTCAATCTTCTTTGCCTCACGACGCTTCTGAGCTTCTCGGTCCTCTTGCTCTTTCTTTTTCGCTGCTAATTCTTGTGCCCTGCTTCGGCTGGCCGATGCTGCAGCTCTCAAACTTTGTGTTGATGCTTTGGGCTGCAGCGATGGCTTACTCACTTTACTGTTGATTTGAGGGCGGGTCTGGGTGGTTGGGAATTTCGATGGTTCGGTTTGGGTCGTGGACAGCCTGTACTGCGAACTCTGTGATCCCGTGTTCACCCGTATTACAGTCGGTGCTTGTTTCGGTTTGGTCTGTGTTTCTCTCGTAGGTTTGACCGGGCGTCTCTGTTCACATTTCCTCTCTTCTCTTTCTTTTTCTGTTGAGGCTCTGGTGCGGCGCGTGAGACGCAATGGACTTGCTTCCTGGAGCGGAGTCATACCGATCCAGTCGTCATCATCATCTTTGGGGAAAGCCCCTGGGGTGGACTGGACAGGGTTCAATGAAGCTGCAGAAGCAGCCTTGGGCGCTGATATAACGTTCTGGTGCGATGATTGTGAGTCCTTGGCCTGTGATTGTCCAAGCATATTGATATGATCCCGAAGTCGTTGGGTATACGTCTTGGCCTCGTCCATTTTCATTGCTTGGGATGCCGCAGCATCATCTGGGATTCTTTGGGTACCCTGATCTTCTTGCTGATCGGGCCTTGCAAGTGTCCCCCCAAGACTTTTTCCACTAGTTTGTCTGTTGTAATGGCTCATCCTCGTGCGATCGAATTGGCTGGTTCGGGAAGTTTGAGCACCGCTGGCCTTACCGGCTGCAAGAGGCTCCCTAGCTGGCAGAGAGGCAAAGTTCAAGCTGCTCTTTCGAACGATGGGTCGCAGTGGGCTCGAGCCATCCGAGCTGGATCGACCATCATCCTCATGCTCCGAGTTTTGTCTCGTGTCCGAGCTCAATTGTCGATCCGGCGATACATCATCCTTAGGTCCTGCTTCGTGTTCGATATCGCCACGTGCCTTCATAACCTCACTGCTCGGAGCCTCGGGTATTTTTATTGTATTTCGATTTTCTGACGTCTGCTCGACGGAATCGGTGGCTGCCGTCTCCTTTGCATCATCCTGCAAATCACCAATGGCATGCTTGATCGGTGAGGGTGGTACTGGAAGGTCTTCGTCCCGATGAATTCTCACAGAAGCAACATCTTGGCTTCCGAAATAGCCAGAGTCCTGTATCCCTTGTTGTTTGGGGGAAAGGACTGCTGAGCGTGTCTGCGTGGCACCTGCAGCCTCGCCAGCGGCATTTGGAAGTTTCACACGATTCTTTGGGCTAAATGGTCCATTCGAAGTTGTGGAAAATATCTCAGAGAGAGGCTTTACCGAGTTAGCTGGAGCAGCTGGCGGGAGAGGCTTGATCAACCTACCAGTCGCGGGTCTCCAGGGTTCAGCCTCCTCGCAGATTTCGGTGTTTTGCCACGAAGCTTCCCAGGTGTTTTGAAGGCCTCGGCGAAATTGCTGCGATACATCAGCCATGACGTTGCTAATCCGTGAAGTAGCAACAGAGACGCACGTTTCATTCTCATTGGATATTCCCGCCATGTGCTCGTTGAGCCATTCGAGCTCATTTCGGGCTGAATATGAGAATTCCTCAACCTCTGACTCAACAATCCGTAAGGCCGCGCTTCGCTCCTCAACCACCCAGGCATGAGAGCCGACTTGTAAGCGCGGTGCTCTCAATGTCGCCATGGTTGGTCCTGTCGCCAACGAGGGCGGAGGAGTACCGCGTCGTGTCGTGAATCGATGAAATATACGAAGTGCGCTTCTGAGGTCGTCGAGACGTCCGCAAAGAAGAAAGACGACGAGGACGAGAGGGCGGGACGGAATTGAAAACTTCTGACTACAAATGAGGTTTGATGTTCACGGTAGATGCCAGAGAGGTATGGTGCTCGCTACCTCATCATTCCTAGGCTTAATGTTTTGATTGATCCCAAATCGGGTTAGCGCAAGACTGCGCGAGACAGATCATCCACAGCATCGGCCGCGTCCTGCGACCCCACGCGGACGAACTCTCCAAGCACGTGATGATAAGAAGTTTATCAGAAACTAAACACTGATTGTTTACTTCCGGCGCGTCACTCGGTTGGATGAAAGTGCATCGTCGGCTGAGCGCAGATCCCTCGACACTCGCTTCCTGAACTGACGAGCTGCGCAAAATGAGGGTAATCGAAGTCATTATAGACGTGAGTGAAGAGAAAGTTTGGCAGCTGTCAGACTACGGACTAACCCTCACTTCTAGGGCTTCAAGTCATACGCCGTTCGGACGGTAATCTCAGGATGGTAAAGTGACAGACGCAAATCTTCTCTTTGTACCATCGCACGCTTTTAACAGACTGAAATAGGGACGAAAGTTTCAACTCCATTACTGGCCTGAACGGCAGCGGAAAGTCAAACATCTTGGACGCCATCTGTTTCGTATTGGGTATCACCAATATGTCGACAGTTCGAGCCCAAAATCTCCAGGTTCGATAGCCAGGGCACGTCTTGGGTAACCATTTGAATCTGACTGTGCTACAGGACCTCATTTACAAACGTGGACAAGCTGGGGTGACCAAGGCAAGCGTGACGATCGTATTCGACAACAGAGACACGAAAAAGTCACCGATCGGCTTTGAAGAGTATGCAAGCATCAGCGTAACAAGGCAAATCGTTCTGGGGGGGACATCGAAATATCTTATAAATGGCCATCGCGCGCAACAACAAACAGTCCAAAACTTGTTTCAGTCTGTGCAGCTCAACATCAACAATCCCAACTTTCTCATTATGCAAGGTCGGATCACCAAAGTCTTGAACATGAAGGCAGTCGAAATTCTCGCTATGATAGAGGAGGCCGCGGGTACGAGAATGTTCGAGGACCGCCGAGATAAAGCACTCAAAACTATGGGCAAAAAGGAGGTGAAGCTTCAAGAACTTCGAGAACTGCTCAAGGACGAGATCGAACCAAAACTGGAGAAACTCAGAACTGAAAAGCGAGCATTTCTCGACTTCCAGCAGACTCAGAATGATCTCGAACGCCTCACGAGAGTTGTTGTGGCGTACGACTACATCAGATGCCAAGAAAAGCTCAAGCAATCTGCCGCGGATTTAGAGGGAAAGAAGCAGCGCCACAAGGACTTGGAGGAATCAGCTGCGCGCCTCAAAAGCGAGATTTCCCACTTGGAAGAAGATATCAAAAAGGTGCGGGCCCAGCGCGAAAAGGAGGTCAAGAAGGGTGGCAGAGCACAAGCACTGGAGGAAACGGTCAAAAAACATGCAAATGAACTTGTGCGCTTGAGCACACTCATGGATTTGAAAAACACCAGCCTTGCAGAAGAAAAAGACAAGAAGCAAACGGTCGAGAAGACAGTGCTCGAATTGGAGATGGCACTGAAAGATAAGACTGCGTTTTTCGACAAGGCAAAAGCGTCTTTCGACGAAGCCAAGGACGACCTGGTCACACAAACTCGAGAGGTCGAATCAAAAGAGGAGCTTTTACAGACGCTTCAGACTGGTGTAGCCTCGAAAGATGGCCAAGAAAATGGTTATCAGGGTCAGCTCCAGGACGCAAGGAACAGGGCAACTGCTGCGACAACTGAACAAGAACAAGCAAAGATCAAGATTGCCCACCTCCGTGATCGACTAAAGGAGGAGGAGCCCCGAGCGCAGAAAGCCAAAGAACAGAATGCGGGCCTTGTCCGTGAGCTCAATGGTCTCAAAAATCAAGCGCAGCGATTCGAAAAGGAGCTCGAAACTTTGGGACTTCAGCCGGGCCAAGAGGATGACATGTATCGACAAGAATCACAGCTGCAGTCAACTGTCAGGACTCTTCGTCAGGACTCGGACAAGCTCAAACGTCAAGTTGCCAACATTGACTTCAACTACACGGATCCTGTTCCTGGCTTTGACAGGTCCAAGGTGAAGGGCCTCGTCGCTCAATTGTTCACGCTCGACGAGGGGCGAACCTCGGTAGGCACAGCTCTCGAGATTTGCGCTGGGGGTCGGCTATACAACGTCGTGGTGGATTCAGAGGTGACCGGCACCCAACTCCTCCAAAAAGGAAAACTTCGCAAGCGCGTCACCATCATTCCATTGAACAAGATCGCTGCCTTCAAGGCTTCAGCACAGACCATCGCCACCGCGCAGAACTTGGCTCCTGGCAAAGTTGACCTCGCTCTCTCTCTGGTTGGATTTGACGAAGAAGTATCTGCCGCCATGGAATACGTGTTTGGCAATACCCTGGTGTGCGCGGATGCGGAAACGGCGAAGCGTGTCACCTTTGACCCCAGCGTTCGAATGCGGAGCATCACTCTTGAAGGAGATGCCTATGATCCTTCCGGCACATTATCTGGGGGCAGCGCGCCCAACTCGAGCGGTGTGTTGGTGACTCTGCAGAAACTGAACCATCTCAACTGTCAGCTCAAGGAGGCGGAATGCTCCTTGAGAGATGTTCAGGCCAGGATCAATCAGAACAAATCCAAGATTGATCAAGCTCGCCAGATCAAGCAGAATCTCGACCTGAAAAGCCACGAGATTAAACTTGCAGAGGAACAGATTAGTGGAAATTCCTCCTCGTCCATCATTCAAGACGTCGAGAAGATGAAGGCCAGCATCACTGAGCTCCAGAAAAGCATTGCAGAGGCCAAAGCACGACAAGCCGAGGCAAACAGCGACGCCAAGAGGATCGAAAAAGACATCCGGGACTTTGACACGAACAAAGACGCCAAGCTTGTTGAGCTACAGAGGTCACTGGACATGCTGCGAGTCAGCTCAGAGAAGAGCTACTGCACCGTCAAGGCTTTGCAGAAGGAGCTTCAAGGTGCACAGCTTGATCTCGAGCAAGTAGGCGCGGACCTGTCTGCGGCGCGTGAGCAGATGCAGGAGGCCGAAGTCGGCATCAAAGCAGCCATGCAGGACGTGCAAGACCTGGCAAAACAACAAGCAGCGCTCTCGGAGACCCACGGCGCAATCCAAGCCCAGCTAGACGATGAGCGAGCGAAGCTGAATCTGTTTGACGATGAGCTCCGAGCACTGGAAGAAGCCTCGAGGTCGAAGAATGCGCGCATCACAGAGGAGAGCCTAGAGATGCAGAAACTGGGCCACCAGGTCGAGCGTTTCCACAAGGAGCAGCAGGGCGCGGCGGACAGCGTCGCCCGCCTCGAGTCGGAGCACGAATGGATCCAGGACGAGAAGGACAAGTTTGGGCGCGGCGGGACTCCGTATGACTTCCAGGGCCAAAACATTGGCGAGTGCAAAGCGACGTTGAGGAACCTGACGGACCGGTTCCAGGGCATGAAGAAGAAGATCAACCCAAAGGTCATGAACATGATTGACAGCGTCGAGAAGAAGGAGATGACGCTCAAGCACATGATCAAGACGGTTATACGCGACAAGCGAAAGATTGAGGAGACGATTGTCAGTCTGGATGACTACAAGAAGAAGGCCCTGCATGAGACGTGGGAGAAGGTGAATGGTGACTTTGGCCAGATATTCTCCGAGCTGCTTCCGGGCGGCAGTTTTGCCAAGCTGGATCCTCCCGAGGGCAAGACCATCAGCGACGGCCTCGAAGTCAAGGTTTGTCTGGGCAAAGTGTGGAAGCAGAGCTTGACGGAATTGAGTGGCGGTCAGAGGTATGTCACAGCCTTGCTTTTTTTTTTCTCTTTTTTTCCTTTTTGTTTATTCCTCCTTGTTGACTGCTTGTTTACTGCTTGTTTCACTGTCCCTTATTCCTTTGTTTTGGAGAACCAATGCTTACTTTGCCGCTTGCCATCTCCAGGTCGCTGGTGGCTCTCTCGTTAATCATGGCGCTCCTGCAATTCAAGCCCGCGCCCATGTACATCCTCGACGAGGTTGACGCGGCCCTTGATCTCTCGCACACGCAAAACATTGGTCGCCTCATCAAGACTCGCTTCAAGGGCTCGCAGTTCATCGTCGTCAGTCTCAAAGACGGCATGTTCCAGAATGCCAACAGGATATTCCGGACGCGTTTCAGCGAAGGCACCAGCATGGTCCAAGCATTGACCCCCGCCGACATGAAGTAGATGCGTCGTCGTCGTCGTCGTCGTCGTCGTCGTCAAGCATCAGACTGGGCAAATGTGTCTTTTTTTTTTCTTTTGGTCACGAATGCTTTCTTTTTTTGTACATATTGTCCCGTGGATGGAGTTTGGATGGCAGCGTTTGCTTCAGGTGACTAGATTTGTGCTCTTTTCTCTCTCATTTCCTCTCTTTTTGCTTTTTTTCCCTTTGGGGTTGGAAGCATACTCTGCTATATTATGATCTATCGTACGTGAATACGAGCAAACATTCTTTTCCAAGTTTTTTTTTACGCCTAGCCGTCGAGATTTCAACGCTCATGATTTTATTTGATTGATGGACTTCAGCTTGAACTGATCTAACGATACGCGCCTTGATTCGCACGATGCTGCATCTATGTCTGCAGGTTGCATCTATGCCTGTCTACTCACTCCATCAATGCCAACATGCCCCGTCTATGCTTGTTACTCTAATTCATGCCTGCACACTCTATAACTACGTCTTCAGGGGCGTCCAACGCCGCCTGCTGCAGATGCACTCGCGTCCAAAGGTTCAGCGTCCGACAAAGGGACCATTGTAAAGTTGTGAATGGTTTGCAAGATTCGCGATCGGGGTGGGCCGTTACGTATCCAGCGATGGATGCAGTCTGGGTCATTGAAAGCCTGAGCGACTTTATAGCGCACCTCGAAAGGAAAGAAAACCCTATTGTACTTGATTAGAGACTTGATCTTGGCAGGATTCATGAGCCATAGCGAGAGCAAGTTGCCAAAGCAGCCACGGCGGGCTGAAGTTCAATATTGCCCCCGATTGTTGTTCCAGACTTACCCCAGGGTTTCTAGCAAAGAGAACGTTCTACGAATCCACATCTCATGTCCTCCAAGTCTCGCCGTCTCTTCAACAGCGATGAGGAAACAGTGTCGGAAGGCGTGGAGAGCCCCGTGAGGTCTCTGTGGCCAGACCTTGACTGCTTCGAAAAATTCGCGCAAGAACTGAGCCCAGTGCTGCTGCTCCGCCGAGTCTGTGCCCTCTTTTTCGTTCATAAAGGTCACCACCGTCATTGTCCACTCTGTATGAATGAGAAAGTTGTTCAACAGAGATGGATTGCGCATGAGCCCTCGCACCATTGGATGGGCGTTGTCCTCTGGGGACGGGTTCTCTGGATAGTCGTAGAGCTTCATGGTGGCGTTCAATTCCCACTTGAGCGATAGTAATCTGTCTTTTCTTGCATGGAAGAAGTCGTTAAGATACGACTCTCCATACATCCGACTCGTTTTCATTTCCCTTAACCTGCCTGCGTCGTGCAGCAAGCTCCGTATCACGGACAGATAATGGCCCATCTTGAGCTCGGGAGATGAAAAGAAGCCTCCACGCGCCGGATAGTAACTTTCTTGACGATTGAGCCATGATGTTGGCATGAGTGATGGAATGCCACAGTGAGAAAGAAGAAATAGTTCCTGTCGGGTGAGCCATTCCACGCATATTCGTCCCTCTGGTGATAAAGAGGCAGCTTCGCAATCGTACATGTGCCGCATAATTTCCCAGGATGCCCTTCGATGGGCTTCCAAACTCCCCCAATTTCCCATGTACTCCTAGTGCTTGGAACATCAGAGACGCATTCGTGAGCATACATACAAGCTCAGCACGACTTACTTCTATGGTGAAGATCTGAAGGATCGTCAACAGCTTCGGCAAGCTATATCTATTAGTTTCCCGGCGTAGAGCTGCGAGGCTATCATTGTAGTAGGAGAAGAAGTCGTCCAGAGTACCGGATACATTGTCCACGGCTATGAGATACGTCGAAAATGCAATCAGGGCATTGCACAATGCCTCGGATTCGACAGCCAATGCAATCAAGGTGCTTCCAAAGAAATTGGTCTCATCAACCACGAAGCCGTAGTGGTATTTTGTGACGGTGTCTCTGAATTTCGTCAAGCCGAGCTGGTATCTGGGTGGCAGACGGGACCACTGTTCAGCGGGAACCCCGGGAAGATGGTCGTTCATAGCTGGCGAGGGGGTTGACGTGTTCGTGTCGACTGACCTCGAAGGAGACCGCAGATTGATTCTTTCCTGGAGAGCGTGGCTGGAGCTGCGACGTCTGTCACTGCTTGATTTGGAATCACTGTTGGACGTTGTCAGAGATGATGCGTCCGGGCCTGCTCTGGTGAACGACTCCCCAAACTGTCCGCCCTCTGCTGTCGGAGCCCGATGCGCTCGAGTGTCGTCTTCATAATCCAACTGCCCATTGTGAGATCGGGATTGGGATCGGGATGCTTTTGCGTAGGTGAATTGTGAGGCGTCGCTGATGTTCTTGCCCTCCGAGGCCCTGGACACCAGATGAGCTGGATAAATGCAGTCACGACTGCCTTTTTTGCAGCCTTACAGAATGTCAGCTTTCACAGATTCAAGTCCCTACCTACCTACCTACCTACATACTAGCAGGTGTAAGGTAGGTAGGTACCTAGCAGTAGGCAGGTTTTAGGTAGGTAGGAAGTCATTCATATATGCCTATGCCTTTTCCACGGCCAGGCATAAGTGAGATTCTGGGCGCACCTACGCTCACAGATTGGGCGCATCTCATCGCACTTGCTCAGCCACGTCTTGTCAGCCATCTCTAGCGCCATGGCAGGGAGCTTCGTCAAGCTTGACCTCAGATCTCCCTACCTTTACCCTTCTGTTCCGACACATGAAACATCCTGAGCGAGTCCTCCGATGCTTCTTGCCTTGTTTTTTGGCGAGGGCCGTATTGAACGCGCACTTCCGTTGACGCTTGCCGACTCTGGAGGCATCGAGCAGACTTTGGTCGGACGATTCGCCCGAAGCCCCCCGGCTACGGCGAGATCTGTGCATTCTTGGTGTGCCGACGGACATCGGACAGCCGGACAGCGTTCGTGACGGCGTTTGAATCCCGAGGTCATCGAGGTTGCGTGAGAGGTGTGGTCCTGAAGCTTCCGGCGTGGATTTGAGAAAAGGCGAGGGTCTGTACGTCGATTGACGCACCTCGAGCCAAACACAAGGGTGTCCTCGACTCGGCTCCTTTGCAAAGACAACTTGTTCTCATCGCGGAGAGAGTGGAAATGAGCATGGGCTGCCGGCAAGCAGCGGAGTCAGACCGACTTTCAGGCCAGGGAATCTCTGCAGCATGCCCGAGTCTTCCACCAATTCGGCAGCGAATTAAAGACAGCCAGAGAAAATGACAACCAGCGATGGACTTGCTTGGACGGGGGCCTATGGGGCCTGGCTGCCTTGGCTCCGTCGAAGAGCTTTGCCGTCGCTGTTGGAAGGGTTGAGCCCGGCGAAGAGGCAACTACAAAGCAGGCCCACAGGAAGCATAGGAGGGGGAGTGTATCGGGATAGTGAAGAAGACGTCAAAGGATTCATGGCAGCCGGCAGATGTGGCGGTTGCTCAAGACCGAAGGCTCAGGCACGGTTCGGGCTCTTTCTCAACGCCAGCCTTTTCCGCCAACACGCAGCTTATCCGTAAGCTCAAAGCGCTCTGCTCAATGTCACCAGACGCCTGACTACATTCCAATGTCGCAAATTGAACGCAAAAAACTCCGGGGGTAACTTTGCGTGTGTAATAATGCCAGAAGGGCCAGTGGCCGACGGAAGGGCCAGCACTGGCACTGGCACTGTCTGGTCAGAACGGATAGTCAGACGAATGCAGCGCCAGCGCGCAGTGGATCATACTTCAGGTGGTATTGAAAGCTATTGATTCGAAATGAACAAGCCATGTCGAGGCCATTTCTCACCTCGATCCCTGAGCACTTCCTGCCCCGTGGTTGTTGTCAACGGCCAGGATGGCTCCTGCTTGAAGTCCTGGTTGCCAACGGGGGGGAGGGGGCCAGCTCGAGCAATCGATTACCTGATTATGCAAAATTGGAATGGACGAGGTTGACTTCTCTGCACATGGATCCCAGGTTATTGAAGTCCAATCCTCGGGACCGATGGGCCCTTCCGAATATGTATGCGCCTAGCATCACTCATCGGCCAAATTCGTCATATCGAGACTTTGACGTCTCGTACTCGAAATAGCAGCAAATTCCACCCTGTGGGTTTGCAGACAACGGTGCTGGGTGACTGCGATAGGATGCGAATGAGCCCGCATCGTCTTGTCCAGCTCTACGAGCGACCGCGAGGATGAAGGCGCGCAGTCTGTATGGCATAACACTGCATTTCAGATTCAGTGACTGCCAAGCCGCGGACTTTCTTCCAGTGTACGAGGACTTGTCCTGCCTTGGACGTCTCGGCATACTCGTGTCTGGAGCAGTAGCAAAGGGCCGCAGGGAATTCGAGCTACGCCAGGATAATCCTGCTTGCTTCAAAGTCCATCTGGGAACAGGATGAATAGGGCCAAGCCGCTCCACTGTGTTTCCTGCATATTTGGCTGACTTCGGATGATTTGGTTTGAAGCATCTGGATTCTGAATCCATTCATTTTATCCAGTCAAGGTTGGTCTCGTGTGTGTTTGAAGCTTATTGGCAGCAGAGAAGGTGAGGAGCTCACTGCAGGATCTAGGCGCCTGCCTTTCATTTGATTTCTTTTTCTTTCCCCTCAACTGAAGTTGGGCCCGCATTGTCTGTCTGCTTGTCTGCCATCCACAGTCGCCGAGTATTACTGTAGTCAGTAGCAGAGCGCAGGTTTGAAACGTCTAGCATCATTGCATGAAGCAAGTCTCGAGGACACGATGCAAGGTCCAGCCACGGACACTCACGTGGCAGTGACGATATTGTGGACCACTAGATCGCTGGTCCTGCCGGAGGCTCCATCCTCAACTTGTCAAGTAAAGGAGGAATAGCGCGACGGCGACTCATGGAGCAATTGTTGAAGTGCCTTGGCGGCGCATTAGCAATTTCCGACAAGCAGCTGCATGGCGAGATGGGTAAGTTCGATCAGGTCGGCTTACTTCACCATCACTTGTTAGTCGTGCGTCGGCAAATCAGATTGGGTTGTTCATATCGGCAGCTTGGTCGGAATCATCTTGGCGCTTGATAGACCCTGGACATTTGAATGCCATGAGAGAGGAGGCTCTGCTGGACGTCGTGGTCAGTCCCACATTTTCATACCCACAAAGGCGTCACGGAACAGGGATTGAGCCGCGCTGGGTCCCGTTTCTAAGCAGGGTTAGCCATGCCATTGCCCAAAGATATCAGGCCATCGAAACTGATCCAGATGGAGACAAGGTGATGCGAGTCAATCACGTCTCCTTTCATCGCGGGACATCGTGGACAGGGCTTGCTTAATCTTTGTTGTTTAATCGCTATCCTTGCTAGTGCTTCTCACAAAAAGATCGAGGATGGAGAAATTCCCCCCGACTAGGCAGTCGTCGTTGGCTTAAGCTCGACGAGGCGATTGAAGCAACTTGATGAGATTCCAGCCGGCTGCAAAATCACCATACTGGCCCGGAATGACATGGTTCTTTCCGCGAGAGGGCCATGTTACCATGTTGCTTTCCCCAAGAGAATTTCAGGTGCCAGACATCTCCTCTCAATATGGGCCGCTGGCTCAGGACCGGCTCATGGCTTATAACCACCGAGAAAGTTGAGAGGAAGCCATCTCACTTCGTGGCCGTCGTTTCCTACGTCTCAAACGCCGCAAATACTGCTTCTGTGGCCCGCCTCTGACAGACACGTTTGGCTCCTCATCAGTTTGCCCAGAGTCGTCAATCATCTTGGCCATCTTTACGATACTTGACGGCATGATATGCTGCTTGCATCGCAGCGGTTCGGCGGCTTGCAGCTTCCATCTCTTAGACAAGACTTTCCAGGTTATCGTCTTGATGACAATTGCCAGAAACTATCGTAGGAAAGCATCCTAGGGCCGTTATTGACCCAACCAGCAAGAGCTTTTTCCGAAGCTTCGACCGATCCCTTGTAAGATTTGATCGCTTTCGATCTTTTTCATGTTGTCTAATGGCGTGCCACGGAGCCGAACAATGGTGATCGGCTAAAGTCGGAGCTATCAAATCATTCTGCGATTGCCAGGTTGGTTGTCACCTTATTAGGGAGCCTGCCCGTCGAAGCAATTCGTCACAAAGCCCATCAACAAGCCCTGAACAGAGCGAATTCAAGGAAGCTGATTATCCCTTAATTTCTAAGGCTCTCGACACTTTCCCTGTGCCTAGGTTAGGTACCTAGGCAGGCTGCCAATGTAATTCGGTGGCGTCAGATCTAGTAGACGATACATCAAGTTTACAAGCTGCGTGATCAAAGGGCGCTGTCGTAGATGATCTGAGTGTACCTCGATAAACAATCTCAGGAGATCCCAGGGCCACCAAGGGAAAAATGCCCATCGCTAGCTGAGAAACCATAGCCCTGGAGGAAAACATGTCGACAATTTTTGGCCAGCATCGGAATCTCTTTGCATGTCGTCTAGCGCAGGTATCGTAGAGGGTCTTGGTAAACAATATACTCTGTCAGACTTATCTGAGATACGGTTCTCTCATCATATCCGTATAAAAGCGTCTCCATCACCCCGTTGCGCAGGGACGCAAGAAGAGAAAAGACCTATGCAAAAGGGCATCTGGAGAAATCCGTCACTCGTTTCGAATCTCAGTCACGGGATGACGCTGAATCTGTGACAGGCCCTGTCTCCCCATTCACGGTTCCAGATCCTTCCGTCTCTACAGGCTCCTCCTTGATTGTGGTCGATTCCGGGGCATGGCTCTCAAAATCTGTGGGAGCCCTCATTTCGTCCTTTTCGGCGTCTTGAACTGAGACGGGTTCTTCGTCAACAGACACTTCTACTGCCGTTGGTTCTGCGATTACTTCAGATCCGGTAGCGACAATGTCAGTTGTCTCCTCTTCTGATGCGACGGGTTGTTTCGCCTCGTTTTTGGGTTCGTCTGTTTCCTCTGACGCCTTAGGCGGTTCTGGAGCCTGAGGCTCAAACAGTGATTCTGATGCAGACTCAGTCTGAGAGAGATCCTTGGATGCCTCGGCGATTACGGACTGTTCGACAATGACGGGCACTTCTGCAACTTCGGGCTCGTGGTGACCGGAAATGTGGAGGTGGTCCAGTTTGCTGGACATGGTTTCGGAGTCTTCCTCGTCGGCCTCCATGACGGTAGTGACAGCACTGCCGGTCGACGGACTGCTCCTGATGTGCCTTCGCGTGTTGACGAGGCCCTCTGAATGCGGGCCGTCGTTTTCTTCGAAGGAGGTATCCTGCGCTTTTTGCCGCGGAGACGTCGGTTTCAGAATGGTGGGGGGAGGAGGTTGTTTTCCCGTCACGAGATCGGGAGCAGGGCCTTCGAGGCCCTCAGCTTCCGGGGGAAGCTTGTAATTCTCTGCAGGCAGGAGGTCGTACAGATCGCAGACCATCTTGAAGAGGACGTACAGGCCAGTCTGGGTCTCGGTGGACCAGAAGACGCTGCGGTGCTGGAACCATGCATGGGCGAAGATGCGGTGCAGTCTACGAAAGATGTTGACGAGGTTCTTAACCCCGGAGTTCTTGTTGTGGGCCTCGTTGAAGACGGCGAAGCGGCTGGGGAATAGCTTCTGGTCCGAGACGATGTTGGCCGCCCAGTCGAGCGTGTGGCAGCAGTAGTCGATGGCGCAGCAGCTCTTGGGCTGCTCGTGTACGGCGCAGAGAAATTGCCACTCCGAAGCGCGCATCTCGGGGCACGTCGTGGCGCTGCAAGGGGGAGCATCGAACAAGAAGCCCACGATGAGAGAGTTGCATTGCGAGATAAGGAACCGGCAGAGCTCGTAGAGCCAGATGGTGCGATCTATGCCTGGCGGAGGTTGGGCGAGCTGGACAGCCGCGTCACGCGTTACGGCCTCGGTGCCCGACGCGGTGTGGTGATTGTGAAGAGCAGCGAGATGCTCCTGCAGTTGAAAGGCCGAGTCGAGCTAATGAGCCACAAGAAAAAGGTCAGCTGGTTTCCATGGCCTCGACGGTCGGGAGAGCCCTCTCTCGGACCCAACCAGATTCCTCACCTCGCTGAGAGGTACCAGCGGTGGCCCTGCGGCCATGTCGGCCGCCTTGGTGCCCGGGTGGGTGCGGCGCCTGGAGTTCGCGTCCATGACGGACTGTTCCATCTTTGCGGCATAGGGACTGGATGGCGCGCCGCCCGATGGTGAATTGGGACTGGCCTGAATCTCTGCTGGCGGAGGCGGGCTGGGCAAACGAGGCGAGCTCGGTGCCAGAGCCATGGCTGAGGGTCAGAGACAGAGAATTTCTTGGGACTCTCCCCTTGGCCGCAGGATGGAGGGTCGGAGATGTACGTGAAGAAAGCGAGCCGTAGGGGCTAAGAGAAAGGTCCTTCGCCGTTGAAGATTGTGGGCTGGGTGGCACGTAACAGGGTGGGTAACCCGCAGCTTTAGCAAGGCCCCACTACCTCTAGTATACGTACACCACTATACCAGTAGCGGAGGAGGTACAACTACAAAACTGTATCCCAAATGTGCCTCTTTTTTCACCTTCTGCTTTTCAAATCGGAAGTCTTGGCTCACGTTGACGTGAGCAGACCGCTTGTGATGGATTCGGACGACGATGCCGCCCCTCAGCTGGTCGAAACTGAGCACCAGTTTTCGACTCTTGACCGGGCAGATCCTACAAAGGTTCCCATCACCATAGTGACTGGTTCGTTCTCGGTCCAAGGATGAATTTCTCACCAGGGCCAGGTTCTGTAGACTGACCCTAGCCATAGGTTATCTAGGAGCTGGCAAAACAACGTTGTTGAACTATATTCTGACTGCCCAGCATGGCAAAAAAATCGCTGTCATTATGAATGGTTCGTTTTGGAAGAACAAACGAGACACGAATTCTTTTCATGACTGACCAAGTTGGCCTTTCATCAGAATTTGGAGATTGTGAGATACAAGTCTTCCGACCGCGGCTGTGCGCACGCATCATCTGACATCCATAGTAGCAGCTGACATTGAAAAGTCATTGACGGTTAATCAAGGCGATGAAAGAGTGGAAGAATGGTTAGAGGTAGGAAACGGCTGCATCTGCTGTTCGGTCAAGTGAGTACACGTCAACGCTGCAGAGAGCTGTCCATCTCCGTCTAAGTTGTCGCAGAGATTCTGGCGTCAATGCCATCGAATCCCTGATGGAGAAGAAGGGCGCATTTGACTACATCCTGCTCGAGACCACAGGTCTGGCAGATCCGGGAAACATTGCCCCCTTGTTCTGGGTAGACGACGGCCTCGGAAGTTCGATATATCTCGACGGCATCGTCACCTTAGTTGATGCGAAAAATGTTCTACATAGCCTAGATGATCCTTTGGGCAAGGCGGGGAGTCAGATTGATCACGACAACCACGGGCCGCTAATGACCACCGCACACGTTCAAATATCCCATGCTGACGTCATTGTCATCAATAAGTCCGATCTCGTCACAGAGCAGGAATTGGAACATGTCAAAGCCCGAATTGAATCCATCAATGGTCTGGCAAAGGTCCATCTTACCGAGAAGAGCGTCGTTCCTCAGTTGGAAGGATTTCTGCTCGACTTGCATGCCTACGATCAGTTCGAGGACTTAGACGAGCGAGTCAAAGTCCACAGTCATCTCGACCCCGTAGGTGGCTGCTACTTCTCAAAGGTTCCGTCGACGGGCCGACAATAGAGGCTAATTGGATACTAGACGATATCGACCCTGTCCATTCAAGTACCTCGCCTCAACGCCGTCCAAATTGAAGACGTGGAGAGATGGTTGCGGTCAATCCTGTGGGACAATAGATTGCCCGGTGTCGATGAAAAGGGTGCTTTCGAGATTCATAGGTCAAAGGGGCGCATGCTGTTGCATGATGGAAGGGCCGTTATGCTGCAAGGGGTTAGAGAGGTTTTTGAGTTGAGTGATGCCTCAGAAACAGAAGGCCCGCAGCCAGAGCACGGGAAAATCATATTCATAGGGAGAAAGTTGATGGGTAGGGATTTTCGGCGAAGCTTCGAATTGTTATTCAATCAAATGACATGATTTGACGAGCGAGTCAAACTGAATGATGGCATCTGAAATCGTGGCTTCAGACCTGGAAATTGCACGCACGTCCCCCGCTATTTTGTGAGCGAACTCTGTAATTGGCCCGAAATGCCGCCTCCAACTTGGCACCCACTTTAATCCCGGCAGCAACCTATGAGCTGTTTGAGCAATGCTACGTAGTGTGTTCTGATATCGATACGAATCTGCAGAGACTGCATTCCCTGGGCATACCCCGATTTCGATCAAACGAGAGCTGTAGTTTTGACCGAGCTCGACGCGGCGACTGAGTCCAGAAAAGAACCAAGATACCTCCTGGCTGATGTCGCACTTTCCGCTTCACGCGACCACCAGATATGATGAATCGTCCAGGTAGGAGGAAATGCTCACGTCTTCCAACCCTTTCCTCCCATTTCGGGTGCAATGAACCTCGACCGCGTCGCCAAACGGCTCTAGTCTGTGCCGCTGCTTCTATCCAAACGAGTCGAAGCCTGCGAATTCTTCACTCTTGGACGAAAAAGCCCCGCAGCACACTCCGGCAGCCATACGAGCCGAGCAAGACGGGAATAAAGGCTGCCCTTTTTCACTGTGATAGGCTTCATACTGCGCACATCTCGTCGAGTGAATCGACAATTTCGCGCCGCGGGCGATGCTCGAGCCGAGAAGCCGTTGTGATCTGAGATCTTTCCCGAACACCGAGCATATCCGCGCATTGAACCAGGCTGATCGAAAGTTGGTGGAAGCAGGAACGGTGCCGCAATCCCTCAGAGGCATTCAAGGGAATTTCAGTGGTCAACAACAGACTCCACAATCAGGACGGCCGCTGTCAAATAGACTGCCAAATGGCAAGCTAGGTATGAATTGGAAGCTTGGATTTTATCGTCCTTGACTGGCTCAGCACGGAAACTGATGAAGATGCGACCTGAATATAGCAAACAGCGGTTCTGGCTGGGCGCTAGGCAGTAACGTTCCCATGGGAAACGCTGGCCTTTTGACTCAAGTTCGACAATTGGGAGGAAATGTGAGCTTCGCACAAAGTGTAAGCGGGTCGCAACCTGCCACTCCGTCGGATCTCTTGTACGTGCCTGCCGCGCCTGTCTCAGAAGTTCACATGTCGTTCACTTCGTCGTGATGCACAATCAACCCACACAGCTCGCCGCCGCTCACCTGCCCAAATCTTTGCTGCATCGTGCAATAGCAACGGGTGGAGATGTTGCTACCAGCGACTGCAGCAGCTCAGGCAGCTCAGGCAGCTCAGGCAGCTCAGGCAGCTCAGGCAAATTGAAGCCGAAGCCATCATCGGCAGAGGCAATGACGAGGGCTTGCTCAGCTACATGGAAGGAGTGACCTCGCTCGTTACTGTCTTTGCAAACCGTCCTTCCACTGTCCAGACGTTCACAGAATATTTGATCATCAACAAGCGGCAGTAAAGGTCTGACCACTGTTCATAGGGAATTTCCTTCATTGTCGAACACTCCACAGGGAAACAACCCCAATTTGGCATCCATGTGGTCGACCGCAGGTTCCCGGAGTTTCAATGGACCTGCACAACGAAATTTATCAACGCCGATTGCTTCTCAACAGGGAGGCCAGGAGGACTTGTTTGGATCAACGTCGTCCACATTGCCATCAAACCAAGGCACTTTTCGTTTCGGCAATCAAGGAAATATTGCTCCCACTTCCCAGGGTCAGGCCAACAGTGTCGAGGACTTTCCCCCGTTGAACAGAGCCGGGCATGGAGACTTAGGCTCAGATCGCGGTGCAAACCTGTTGTCTCATGCCTTTGGATCGCATGACGGAGCAGCGGGATCACAACGAGGAAACGGATTGCTGAATGCTCTCTCCGCCAACACTCGTGCAAGCGACGCACGGTCACCGCCTGGGATCGGTATGCAGTGACACCGTCTCAACAAGACGTAAATTGCTTAGCTTGGCTAAAACCCTGATCAGGAACGATGCGAGGCCAAGATCCCAAACGGCCGGGAGCGGATAAAGGCATCAGGCAAAAGGCTGCTTCGCGAGATATAGGATCAGGCAAGCCGAGCACTGACGGGACAAGCTCAAGTTTCCCGAGTCAAACTGTGAATGAAGACGCTTTATCGAAGCTTCGGGATGAGAAGGAGTCGCAAGCGCCGGAATCCGTAGATCCTCTTGCTGGAATGACGCCTGTTGACAAATGGGGGATTAAGGGTTTGCGGACTCTAATGAACAATCATGCAGATTTTCACGCAATGGTCGTCGGGATGGATCCGAACCCCATGAACCTCGACGTCTCCTCTCCAGAGTAAGTTCCCAGCCTTGTCGCGTATGGCATATTCTATGACATTGACAAGTCAACCCAGTTTAATCTCAACACAAAAATACTCGCTGTTTGAAGACACCCCGCCGCGCCCAACCATGAATGCCAGTAAAATTCGACTGCCAGATTGTTACAATGTCACCAATGTCCAACCTATAGACGGCAAGATTCTGAATTTCAACGAGGAAACGCTATTTTGGATCTTCTATAGCTGTCCAAACGACAGCAAACAGCACTTGGCAGCAGCTCAGTTGTAAGCTTTGGACCCCGTCCCCATCCGCCTGGCCGTACTTATTAACCCATCGTTCAATATGCAGACATGCCCGAAACTGGAGATGGCACAAAAAACATCAGATGTGGCTCACCAAAGATGACCTCGTGGCGCCGGTTGTTCTGAGTCCGAATCATGAGCGAGGAGTCTACGTGGTATGGGATACCGATCGCTGGCAAAGAGACAGAGTGAGAACCGTCGATGCGCTCCTGACTTTTTTTTTTTCGACAGATTGTGCTGACGTGCTCTTCAACAGCGAGAAATGAATCTATTTTACGGCGACTTGGACACAACAATAACACAAGCGCCAACAATATCATGAAGTCGTGAGAGGAGCAGTGAATCCTTGTGAACAGCTATGATAGCGGCCGGGCTTGCTGGATCACAATTAGTGTTGGGTGCTTATTGGTTTTCGGATATCGAGGAAAAACTGAAATTTCTCTCGACAAATGTTTTTGGACCCGATACGATGTCCACTGAGCTCATGACGGCAAAATACGCTTCGAAAGTAATAACAAGCAGCCCGTCGCTGGTTTGGCGATCTAACGGCGAAGCTACACTTTTTATCAAAATATCAAGTTGCCAAGCCGCATTTCTCACACTTGGCCACTTGTCTACCGGGCCCCTTGCCCGAATATCAGGAATCGAAGATTTTAAGATTTTTACCGAAGAGATGTGCGTGTGTGTGTGTGTATGAGAGAGAGAGAGAGAGAGAGCAAAGAAGAGTAGTTTTGCGGTCTCCGTGAAAACATTGATTAGTGTTAAGAACATAGCGCACCATTACGCAGTAACATACGAAGTAAGAGTCGATGGTGCCATTTTTGCTTTAAATTCGCGTCATTTCTCGTTATTCTTTTTCCTCCCCTTTCCCCCTCCCCCCTCTTTTCATTTTTTTTTCTCTCTTCTAAATCAGCAATCCAAGCCAATGAATACAGTTGTAAGTACCTAGTAGGTAGGTAATCAGCCATTATTGCGTGCTCTGACTGAGAGGGGTGTTTTAGGGAACATGAAGAAACCAACCAACAGCACAGCAGCGTGTTAGCCGAGGTTCCGCCACCACCACCGCTACCGTCCCTGGACGGTTGGGACATGGAACATTCTCGCTCTAATGGTCCATCCCGGATACAACGCAGCTGGATCAAAAACACTTATCTTCCAACACCCCGTCCTCCAACCGCTGCTTAATCCAGCCCTGAGCTAAAATTTTAGCTCGCTCGCTGGTCATCACCGGCTGATGCGACACTGCAGTCACCCGCTCATCGTTCTCACCCTCGCCACGTTACGAGTTCTTCCAGCGAGTCCAGCCTTTCATCTGGTTGACTGTGCTTGACCGATCCGACGCCGGGATTCGGAAGCCCACACAGCATGGCAAATGAACAGATTTCGCTGCCATATTTCATCGGTATCCTGGTCTTGTCGGGCCTGTTGATACGGTACTTGTTCTTCTCTGGAACCCAGACATCAAGACCGCCGAGATCCCCCGAAGATGTACGGAGGTCGCGCGAGGCAGCAGTGGAGCGCATACAGCAGATGTTTCCCCAAACAGATAGACGGACGGTCTTGTGGGATCTGCAGCGGAACGGGGGCAGTATTCAGAACACAACGGAACGCATCCTGGCCGGTCGGCTGGAAACAGTATGTTCACCATATTGGTCACGAGACATGAAGCGAGATGCAATGAACTGACTCAGATTATGCAAAGCCTCCTGTGACATTCCAGCCTCCGCCGCCTCCAGAACAGAGTTCATCCGGGGCAAGCATCGCTTCCGCCATCAGACAGGCTGATAAGCCTTCGCAGCCGAATCTGATAACGCGATATAATCTGAAGAATAAGATTGGTCAGGACAATACCCATGAAGAAGAGGTTAAGGGCAAAGGGTGGAGTTCGAATCGGGAGGAGAGGCAAAATGCTCTGCAGAAGAGAAGGGATGAGATGATTCTCGTGGCCAGGAGGAAGATGGAGGCAAAGATTGCAGCCGAGAAAGCTGGTCAAGCAGGATAGTGCGATAAAAAGCGGTTGTTGAACCTTTCTACTGTACATGATTGTGATACTTTTGAGCGACCCCGTGAACTTGAAAGGGCGCCTGTCACCATTTGCTATTCTCAAAAGACAATTTCAGGCTGCTGCGGCTTCTCTCACTCTCTTTCTTGATCTCCCCTACCCTCTCTCACTCTTTTACTCCATGTCGTACCTCCGATGCATGTCTCGGCGCACAGCGGCGCTGACACGGATCTATTCGACAATAGCCTTGTTGCACCAATATCGATAAGACGGGGGATTCTACTACTAGCACGGGTTCTGAAAGTCTTCGTCGTTGCCACATTCGTCACATCAGTTTCAGCGCGGTGCTGTGCCTGTACTCACTGCAAAGTGCAGAGGGTCGAGGGGCGGAGTCAAGTCACTAGCCCGGTTAGCCGTCACTAGCGGGTCCGACCCTGAAGTTGCAGTTGCTGCTGAGCCACGCGCTGCCACAGCCACCGACCAACTCAAGCTGCGACCCGCAATGCGTCACCGCGGGGACCAGGCAGGTCCAGTCACTTGGGCTTGTGTCCTAGAGCAAGTTGGGAGAGGAAAAAAAAAAAAAAAAAAAAAAAAAAAAAGGGTAGCAAACGCGATGCTAGCTAGTTGCGAGGTTTGCTCTCACTTCGAAAGGAACTTATCTCTTCTATCACCCACCTCGCCCG
Source organism: Hypocrella siamensis (assembly GCA_000731825.1). Taxonomy (NCBI): domain Eukaryota; kingdom Fungi; phylum Ascomycota; class Sordariomycetes; order Hypocreales; family Clavicipitaceae; genus Hypocrella; species Hypocrella siamensis. Next base: position 33,132 of record JMQE01000188.1, read on the forward strand.
CTCGATCATTTTGGCATTCCACCTTCTTGTGACATCGCCTGTGGAAGTGGCGGGTCACGCAACCAAGTAAGCTGCATTGGCATTTTCCCTGGGCCAGGATCGTCTGACGGCATGATGCGGTGAATGACCAGCGCAGACTGTATGAAACTCGTGCTTGAACGGATCACGCCAGCTTGGGCTTGCATTTTGCCTCAAATTGGGTCCTAGCAACTGAGCTCCTTGCCCTCACTCTGGGCTTATCAACCATAGATCTTGCTTACGCCCTGCTGTCCTCGACACCGAGAATCAACCAATTTCCATGGCTGCGCAAAGGGACTTCTATGCTGATCTCGAGTTACCTCGGGATGCAGATGTCAACGAAGTAAAGAAGCAGTTTCGCAAGCTGGGTGAGAGATCCGAATTCGTACCTGCACTATGTACATCATCAAGGCGTCAAAAGCTTGCTGCTAATTCGAGGACAAAACAGCGCTCAAGTATCACCCGGACAGGAACCCTGGTCGAGAGCAGGAAGTGAACGCTAAATTTCAAATCATTCAAGCCGCGAACGAAGTCCTGTCAGATCCAGTCGAGAAATCCAAATACGATGCCACCCTAGGACGCTCCTCGAATCGGTATCCTGGAGCCTCTGGCGTACGAGGAAACCCCTGGGCCCAAGCAGGGGCACAGTTCCCGACGCCTCCACGCCGATCGACTACTACGCGAAATGCTCAGTCTGGAGCCCAACGATGGCAGACCAGATTCTCGACCGGGGTTCCGCCAACGGCGAAGCAGGCGTACGGATCAGACCCTGAGGCCAAGAAGAATGCTGCCAAGGCATTTGAGAATATGCGCAAGAATACGCAGAGAGAGCCCCGTTCAGCAGAGCCTCGTTCAGCAGAGCCTCCGCCTCCGCCGCCTCGACAGCCTCCAAGGACGGAATCTGCAAGGCAACGAGCCGAGGCGTCTTTCGGTTCTAAGAGGGCCGGATATCATCCACGCTCGACCATGCCCGGCGATGAACCGGCGGTATCAAGTCAGAACTACGCCAGCACGGACCGAAGAAACGTTCCTCCCCCACCACCACCTCAGAGACCTGGCTCGAACCCAATGCCTGATCCTTTGAGCCAGTTCAGGAATGGAGGCAGCAGCGCCGACTCTTACCACGGTACGCCATATGATTCTTTGGGGAGCGAGAAGGCGTGTCTTATTGAGAAAGCACCGCTGCATGAGGCAAAGTGCGGCACCAAGGAACCGATTTGTGCTGACGTGAATACGCTTCCAGACGACAAACGGCGAGAGAATATTCCAAGAAAGCCGAGCCAAGACGATTGGACGGCCAACTCTCCGCCGCTCAATGAGTTCCAACAGCCGCACGGCGCCGGCAATGCTGCTGAGACCTATGCGCAATCTTCCAACAGAACCCGCGCCGATGCGAAATCGACCGCTGAGCGTTCGGGCGACGCTCCGTCTGTCTCATCCGCCGGGCATGAACAACAACAACAAAATGCCGACAAAAGAGCAACGGATGAGAAAGACAAACCTTCAATGTATGGTCAAGACCAACCTCACCAGAAAAGCTTTTTCCAGCGAGCGATGCCGCCTCCGTCCATGATCAGTCATCCACAACCTGATTCAGAGCCGTGTAGTCCAGGCACGGGGCTTGAAAGTTCAAGTCCGACTTCTGAGCACGAGGAAGCATCTCCAAGTGGACTTGAGCGTGGTGGTATCACACTTGCTTCTTTCGAAGCGCAGCAGACGAACATCCTTAACGAGCTCATAAACGGAACTCTGCGCTTCCAGCAGCAGAAGGAAGCTGGATCGTCTGCACAAAAATCTCCGAGCTCAAGGCAAGGTGCACAGCCAGCCGCTGACCAAGATGCCAAAAACAGATTTAGCTTCCCTGTGGACGACGATACGTTTGTAGCGGCGGGCTCGACGCGCGCGGTCCACGGCTTCGCCAAGAGCAGTCCAGATGACATCAATACGAGTTTTGTGAACGACGAAGGGTCTCATTCTTGGCAGTTTAACGCAAATAATGGGGATAATGTTGACTCAAATGTGGGTTACAGACACTCCCCAGGTGGCCACCAGAAGCACCACAGGCCGTATACGCCGTCTGTCGCGCGAAAATACGATGATGATACTGATACTGGCTTCAACGCCAAGCAGGCCGAGGGCGTGATCGGCTTTGACCCCAACGGATGGAGCAACAAGTTCAGTGCGCAAACATTTGTTCCTCAACCGACTCCCGGGCCGTCTGCCTCGCCAACTCGTGCTGCCAGTCGAGCCAATTCGAAAAAGACAAAGACGAAGCCCATGATGGGCACGGCCGCTGCAGTCGAGGACAGCAGCAGCGAGGATGAGACGTACGACTGGGGAGGCAGAAAAACCGCCCAAACGCAGCGGCGTCCAGTCGGGACGGACAGTCCATTGGCCATGGATATTGATTCGCCTGGCTCGGTCTCCTCAGTCGGGCCGTCTTCCCACGCTCAAGCGGCGAGAAACATCCCTGTTGAGCCCTCTCGCGAGGATTGGCGGGCTGGAAACGTCAACGGCGCGCCGCCGCCGCCGCCACCACCACGCCCGGATGAAGTGCCAAGGCGGCCTGCGAAGATTCCTCTGAATGCCAACAACGCAGTGGGCTCGGAGGACAGTGAAGAGTTTCGGGCCAACTTTGCAGATTTGAAAAACGTTGCGCCGCTTGCCCACGAGAAAGACGGGCTTGAATCACTCGGAGGCTTAAGGGACAACTTGCCATTTGAGAGCAAGGCATCTGATGATGTACATCCCACCAAGCCTGCCGGTAGTCGAACATTGAACTTTCCCCACGCGCCAGCGGCTCCCGTCCTGCCCGCAATGGTGGCTGCTGAAGGAGTGAAGCTCAACACTGCATCCTGGGCCAAGTATTTTGACGACTTTGAGGATTACATGCGGAAATGGGATTCTTTCAACGATCAAGTGGTGAAGCACTTCGCTGCCAGGAGTTCTGATATCGCTGAGACGAGGAAATATAATGGATATGGCTTTTTACGAGCTCGAGGCGACGGAGATGTACAGGAATATTATACTTGGGTACAGCAGGACAACGACGTTCGACGACAGTGGATGGACTCTTGCGAGGATCATCAGAACCGAATGCGAGAGCTTATGGCGTTGAGAGACAAGATGAAGACTGGGAGTACATGAGAGACTATGGATGGATACTTTTGAAACGTTTGGATTATGAGGGCGCGGACAAGAACTGGGTGCTGCTGCTGCTGCTGCTGCTGCTGCTGCTGCTGCTGCTGCTGCAATTTGACACAGCACTGAGAAGTCATGAGAATGCCTTGCTTCTTTCTTACATGACATCATGTAGTGCGATGGATACCCTTGTGTGTATGGCAAGTGGTTTGGAGGGGGCCGGCTGTAATTGTGAGGAGTTTTACGGGACAAACTGTGCTGGGTAGTCGTCAAACATGTATTAATGAAGATGGGACAGAGAATAAGACACGTCTGCTGGCTGGTGACTTTGAGACTAAGTTTCAAGGAGAGTGCACCGTTCTCTTGGCCATAAGCGGCTTTCGCGCTGGCAGGCCAAAATAAGTACATATGTGACTTTGGCCTCACATTCACTTCACCTCACTTTTCCCGCCCTACTCTGACCTGACCTGACCTTTTTCTTTTCCCCCTCGCCTATGTCTCGCCCTGCTCTCGTCTTCTCTGCAAAGTCATGCCTAGCCTTGAAGTAGTGCTGCAGAAAATTTCTTCCTCTTCCTCTTCCCGTTCTTGGTTCCCATTGCCACACTTCCATTGTGCTTGATACACATTCTGAGTGCAGGGCTTCTGTCAGGAGACAAAACAGAAACTTTTGGTTCTTGAAAGAAACTTGGTCTCCTTCCTCTAGGAGTGTTGTTCGCCCTCGAGAATCGAGAAGGGGGAAGAGAAAACCCGCTCTGTTCTCCAAGATTTACTACCTTCTTACTCTTGAAGAAGAAGCAGGCACTCGTCTCCAAGAATTACCCTGCTCTTTGACCATTTTAGCAAAGACCCTTTAAAAATTCTTCTCTTCTCCAACAAACATACTTTTTCCAGCACACACACTCAATTCTCCAAGAAGCATCTTCCATTCTATCACATGAAAGAGAGAAAGAGGAAGCACACCACCCAATTTACCAAAAATCCATCTCTTGTCCACGAAACAATGGAACCTTCAACTCCTGAAGGGAAAGTGTTGCCATGGACCGACGAGGCCAAGGTACCTAACCACCATCTGCCGGCAATGAACAAAACTTACACCCTCTCAACAATGAACAATGGCCATTCTCGGTGCAAGAATCAGGGACTGACTCTTTTTTTTTTTTTTGGCCGCAGTACCAATTTCTTCTGCGCATCGTGGCGCAGTTCCGGTCCGAAGGCCAGAAAATCAACTGGAACAGAATCGACATGCCTGGGCGCACTGTCAAGTCTCTCCAAAACATGTGGTTCAAGATCAACAAGCAGATTGCCGAGTTTGAGCAGAATGAGGAGAATGGGACGCCTGCCAAGAAAGCGACTCGTATGTATTTGTGCCGGGCGGCTTTGGTCCCTGTTTCTTTTTTTTTTTTTTTTTTTTTTTTTTTTTTTTCGCACAACACGGATTCATGCCCGCAATTGTGAACTGACGAACGCCATTGCTAGCTCGTAAGCGTGCCGCTAACAAGACAAAGCTCGCCGAGGGCGAGGGTGAAAGCGACACTGACAAGGTGGCGCTGGTTGTGCCAAAGAAGGGCCGTGGGTGTAAGTTGCAACTATTCCAGAGGAAGAATACAAAAGAGAGAGAGTCGGCAAGGTGAAAATGATGTTGATGCTAACACTTTTTTTTTTCCTTCCCCTTTGCCAGCCAGAGGCACCAAGAGGATCAAGACTTTGAACGAGGAGGGTGACAAAATCGCTGTCAAGTTGGAGCAGGCTGCGCTCAAGCAGGAACAAGACGAAGAAGAAGAAGAACAAGAACAAGAAGAATATGATGATGATGATGATGATGAAGATGATGATGATGAAGATGATGATGATGAAGAATGTGGCCTGGACGAGAATGAAGTCTACGAAATGTAGAAGTTCTTCTTCTTCTTCTTTGGTGGACACGCAACGACTGCGATTGGGCTTCAAAGGGGTCGTCTTGGGGTGTTGCTTTGGCTGTTGAGCAACGAGTTGCCGACTCGGTTTTTTTCTTTTACTTGGCCATTAGTTTGGAGGGCTGGCGGTAGACGATGCTGTGTGTGGTGGTGGGCTTTGATGATGACTCGGCCTTGACTTTGGTCTTGTGCTTGGTCCTTTTTTTTGGGGGCTGGAAACTGCAGCATTCCATTCCCTCATCATCATGATGCTTTTCGGGGGATGATGCATGGTGTCTCCCTGTAGTGGACTCGCAAAGGGGGCAGGGTAGATTCAAGGAATTAATAGATTAGAGGCTGAATGGTCACAAAGATCAACGCACTAGGGTGTGATTTTCCATTCTGGGAATTATCTCTTGTTTCTAGTGTCCCGTGATTTTGGCAAGAAAGACAACAAAAAGCTTCAGGTTCGCTGGCCATAGTACATGATAATCATGGAGGACTTGATTCCGCCGTGGTGAATGATTGATCATGAGAGAACTTGACTCCGCCGCGGTACACAACAATCACGAGAGAACTTGACATAGCCGTTGTTGTCTTTGTTATTACCATTGCCATTGCCGTGTGAGGTGAAACCGAGCCATGGTAGTCTTTGTTGAGACCATTGCTATTACCATGAAAGGTGGAATTCGAGCCCGTCGGTTCTGACGGAGATGCGGTACCGGGCAGGCAAAATATTGGAGAGACAAGTTTGGGCACCGTCGGTTTTTGGCAAAAACCACCGTGGTGCTTGTTGGCTTGGCGGCTGTGTGATAAGCTTTTCAGTTTTGAGCGGAAGGTTCATATTATAAGTTATAATTATAAGAGGTGCTTACAATTACAAATAAAGCAAGGCATATATGTATAAGTATTATATTAGCTATTGGCTCATAACTATAAAAAAGGTAGTAGGTAAATAAATAGATGTCCCGGGCGGCTCGCGGCTGAGCAGGTGATGAGGGCATGACTCTGGAGCCTTTTGAAACCAAACCAGAGCCATCTCAACTGTGTGCTTTCATTCGTTGGAGGAAATGAAAAAGAAGATAATTCCGCATACAAGCACACACGCACACACGCAATGTGTGACGGGCTTCATGGGGTTTGGAGCCGCAGCTCCCGCTCCATCCAGAGATTCCTAATCATGTGCAGGGAGGCGATGACGTCGTCGATGCCGGCTGGGTAATTGATCCAGTTTCCACCATCAGGATACTCCCTCCACCGAACCAGGGCCCCAAAAGCCGTCAGCATGTTCCAAAACCTGCGGCCGTGGTATATAGAGACGACCTGATCATCGGCGCAGTGATGGAGCAGGACGGGTGTGTTGCGCACGGCGTTGCCACCGGCCGGAGAATCCTCCAGCAGCAGCATCAGACGTATCATGATGAGGGATTGATTGGCAAACGGACACCGGGCAGAGAAGCAGAAGAGGCCGCCAAGCAATGGTTCTGCCCTACCAAGGCAATGGAGATTGAAGAGGGTGTGGGCGGCCAACCCTGCTCCCTGGCTGATGCCCGCCAGAAACACCCGTTGCCAGCGTTCTCCCAGCAGGGGCGCCTCCGCCGCCAGAATTCGACGTATTTTTGGCACCATCTCCCTCAGGCCGACTGCCTGCAGCCCCTCATTCGTTGTAAAGTCTTTCGTGTCTCAGACGTCGAACCACTGGGGCCAAGTTATGGGCTCGCTGGCACATTGGTCCGTCGGAGCCTGAGGGAAAACCCAGCGGAAACTGGGCAAGGCCTCGAACAGCGTGCGTTGTTGCTAATCACGCGAGTAATTCAGTGACTTGATCAGCTTCATTGCCGTACTCCCGCGTCCGTGAAGAAAGACGACGGTGTCGGTATGGGCCTCGGTGGGATGAAGCACAAACGACGAGAGACCTGATGTTTCTGACATGAGAAATAGCTGTGGATGTTGTTATTGAAGAATCAAGTTCTTATTGAAGAATCAAGACAAGTATTCTCTTGTCTTGGAGGTGCGTGAATAAAAACAGTGACATATCAGCCAGCGAGAGTAGATTTCCAATTCCACCTTTTTATATTGGAATTTTTTTTTTCTTACCCCTTGTGTTAAAAGTATGTCTGAGGCTGTGCTAGCTTGAGACGCTTCGACCAGGTCCCATCTAACGAAACTAAACTCGAAGTTTCATTGACTATGATAATCGTTATATATCACCAACTCATCCTGCGGACCGCGACGCCCCCAAACTAGACCGATCGAGGACCACAGGCAGCCATGAATTCTGAGACTTGTCTTGACAACTTGCGACTTGATTCATGCAATAAATACACTGCCATGGTTAAGAAGACGAGAAGACATTTCAAGATTTTGGTCGGTGTAAATAGACAGAGAGTTGGATGACGGACGTGTGGTTGTATTAGGAAGACGCATTTTCCTAGATCCATTCCCCCTTTTTTTTGTACTTTTTTTTTTTATAAAAATGATTCAGCAAAGTAAAAGTGATTTAGCAAAGTAAAAATGATTTACTTTTCGGCGAGACAATAGAAATGCCCTTTGAAATCCATGGCAAGCATTTGGGCAAAGTGATGCAGACAATTTTGACTCTCGAGCTAATGTAACACGCCATTGCATAAACTTTGCATATTGCATCTACATGATTAGATGACAGGGCCCGAGCTTTGAAAGTCCATCAAGGTAGACGGGACCCACGTGCGCAGCGTCCATGTCCTTCCTGTCCACAAAGCTGCGTCTTTGCATTTTCGGGTCTTCAAGTCTGCAACAAAAAAAAAATATGCTGCTGACCCTTGACGACGGTGATCACGCTGCGGCATCCGCCCTCACGGCAGAGGCAGCATGAAAATCTTGGCGTGGCCACGGGCCGTCCTCGCTCCTCTGCTGATTGCCATTTTGGGCTTCCTGGGCTCGGGACTTGCAGGACCTGCGACCTCCAATGGGGCCGGCGAGCAAAATGCCGGCGACGAATATCCAGTCTGTTGATCCACATCCACTTTCACTTTTTCCTCGCTGTATAAAGTGCGCTGGCTGACCAGCGTTGACACCCTGTAGCTTCCCGACGTCGTGACGGAGTGGCATCAAGTCATCGTGACGGTGGAACGAGTCCTCCAAACGGCTCAAGCGACCAGACACGATGTGGAGAGGCAAAGGCTTTTGTCAGTCATGTCAAGGCAGCACGGAAAATGGACGCCGAGTCATCCTCGCTATCGTCTCTTGGACGCCCTGCACGGTTTCACCAGATATTATGAGCAGCAAAAGGCCGATGTCGACAGATGGCGTCGCCTGTATCAAAGTGTCTCGCCGTCACAAAAAAAGGTAGGTAGATTGGTGATGACGACTTGTCAAGTTGAGCGTCCCCGTCAGCGGGCTGATCTGACGAGTCACGTTTCCGCCGGACCCAGGTGCTCGAAGAAACCGTCTCATACTCGTCCAAGTTCAGAAACATTGAACAAAAGTTGGCAGTGAACCAGCATCTGTGTAACGATATTGTGGAGATTTGCCTTCATTTCTACAACATCGACATGGATGAATTAAAGAAGCACATGCGCGACAGGGAGGCCGAGGGCCGACAAGCAGACAAAATCTCCGTTTCGCAGGCATTGAAACACATTGTCCGTGATTGGACTGAGGAGGGCTCCCGTGGACGAAACGAAACTTTTGCATGCCTGCTTGCAACCCTGAAGGGTCTTTACCCGAAAAGAGACGTGGGCGCTGACAAAATCCGGGTCCTATTGCCTGGGGCCGGCTTAGGTAGACTGGGCCACGAGATTGACCTACTGGGAGGTGAGTGAGTGTCTCAGGGGAGAAGAACGAAAGAAAGAAAGAAAGAAAGAAAGAGATCGTGACGAGCTCTGAGACAAGACGAAACGATGCTCATCTGTTCCTCGTACACAGGATTTGAGGTTACAATGAACGAATGGTCCATGTGCGTAAATGCAGCCTACCGCTTTCTAGAGGCTCAAGACGACAAGACACTGTCACGATCAATGTCACCCTTCGTCGACGGCTGGTCTCACCATTCGACGAATGCCAACATGGTACGGGCCCTTGGCTTCCCAGACGTGGCACTCCGCAGGGACGCCGTGCTCTTGGTGGAAGGAGACTTTACGACCACGTTCAAGAACCACTCGCAGTATTTCGACGTCGTGGTTACGTACTTCTTCATCGACACTGCCCGAAATCTCATGTCGTACCTGGACACCATCAAGGACGTGCTCAAGGAGGGTGGCGTGTGGATCAACCTAGGGCCGTTGCTCTACGGAACAGCACCGCTCGTTCAGCTCAGCTTGGAGGATCTGGTTGCCGTTTCCGAAAGGATGGGATTTGAGTTTCTGGAGACGGACGAGGGGTGCGGGACCCCGACGTTTTCGAAGCCAACTGTCAGGAGCATCGTGGCATCGTATGATTTTGACTCTCGGGCGCTCGTCAAGAATGCGTACCAAGCCCAATTCTGGGCTGCTCGGAAATTATGAACAAGTTGAGAAAGACGAGCAGTATATTCAGTGCGAGAAACCAGCTATATACATGGAACAACAAATACCAGGGGGAATTTTGCTCGAAATGCCCCCTTTCTGCCGCCTTGTCGACTTGGGCCGCAGGATGATGTTTTGGAAAGGACAACGAATCATCCCTGAATGGGCTGTCCTGTGATGGGGTTGTCACCAGGCAGTCTGTCCAAAGGACCATTCAGACCGACGTCTTCTGACGGCGGCGCCACCTCGAGCGTCTGGTGGTCGGCGTAGCCCGGCCCTTTTGAGCCGACATTGAAAGTACAGGCAGGGTCGAGCACGCCCTTGGGTCCGGTGCAGGTGTACATGCCGCGCTCGAAGGCGTCTTGGTCGGTCCAGCCGTTGAGGAAGTCTCCGTGAAGACCATAACCAGTCGGGTCGCCCATGGCCCAGGTCAGCATGTTAAAATCCTTGATGGAAGCCGTGTCCCAGAAGAACTCGGTGAAGACGGAAAAGACGGCGACCGGGTGAGACTCGGGGCAGACGCCGTTGTTGTAGTCGCCAATGGCCGGGAAGGACATCTGTGGTTGAGATGAGGAGGACGGTCTTGTCAGCACCGACCATGATGATGGACAGAAAGACGGGACAGAAAGACGGGACAGAAAGAAAGAAGGCAAGACTTACGTGGCTCCTGTGGTCTGCACTGTCAAGGTTTTTGCCGTCCCAGCAGGACGGGAAAAAGGTTTGAGTGCGCATGCGGTCGCACTTCCACGTGGGCAGATGCGGGCTTTCACCCGGCTTGTTGTTGCCCAAGCATACGTGCGAGATGGCTCTCTGCTCAATCTTGGACGCGTTGTATGTCCTTTGGCGGCGGCGGCGGCGGCGGCGGCGACTTGTCAGCGAATCACGATACGAGAAAGGGGTGGAAGGGGGCAAGTCTGTCTGTCTGCTCGCTCACCTGAGGTATGGATCGCCGCTGAGCATACGAAGCCCCTGTGGCGGCGCCCTGGCATGATGGTCACTGTCGCAGTTTTGGCGGCCAGGCGCATAGTCGCAGGCTCGATCAATGTAGTAGGCAATCTGTCGTGGTGGATGCGGTCAGGCACTCTCGTTTCACGACGTCGGTATGCATGGGCACATTGGGCAACAAGACACGAGAGCAGAGAAGGGACGTACGATGCCGCCCATTTCGACGATTTCAAACTTGCCATCCCTACGCTGGTGGTAGAGCTGGGGCTGCCAGTAGTTGCTGTGGTCAAGGAACTTGTCACAGGTGGTGGCCTTTGAGTTGCGAGCCTGCTCGTTGGTCAGGCTCAGGGCGAAGCCGGTGCCGCCCACGACGGCATGGACATGAGTGGACAGGGTCCCCGGGTTGACGATGGGATCGCCGCGAAAGACGGTCAAGGTGGCACAGTTTACGGTGAAGAGCTGGGCCAAGGATCCTCGTGCCAGCAAGGCGACGAGCAAGTAGGCCGACACCATGGTGAAAGTGAAAGAGTTTTGGATAAGACGCTTTTGGGGGAGGGGACTGGAAGGAGGAATCTTTTTTTGCTTTGCTCCGTGCAAAAAAATCATGTCAGAAAGAGAAGGGCAATTTGGGGGACTTTATATATCTATACCCATATCGTATGTGATTTTTGTTTTCTCAGGAAAGCATGTGGTATATGAGGAGTGTGTTGTACATGAGTATGCATTCGCAGGGACAACATAGCCACGGCCCCTGGCAGAGGAACAAGGCGGCGATTGCCACCGCCGCCGAGATGTTTTACTTTCCCGTCTTTTTTCCCTTTCTAAAAATTGAAAAAAAGGAACATCCAACAGAATCATCCCGCGAAATCCAAAGAGCATTAATCATACCCCGGGGAGTCGCGGCATGTTTTCCCTCGTCCCCACCACGGAAATGTCTTCGCCCAAAAAAAAAACGCACCAAGTAAACACAATAAAATAAAATCACATGCCTCAAAAAAAAAACATGAGGTTGGCAAGAAAAAAAAAGAAAAAAAGTACCAAGCCTACAAGGTCTCGGAACACGTCTCCGACACAAAACACGTTCCCGTCGCCTCACCAAAATGCAAATGGAATCCCCGACGAGCGAGTGAGTGTCCAGGATAAAAGTTGATATCTGACGGATGAGAGCAAACACCACTACCAGTGAGCCCTGCTGCTGCAACTGCTACTACTATATTCGACGGGGAAAGTCGTCCAGGGATCCCCCCTTGTAGGCTAAATTCGGTTCGGAGGAGGGAAGAATCCGGGGTGCAGGGTGCTTGTTGCTTGCTGCCCATGTGCGATGGCTGCGATGCGATGCGAGGATGGATGGATGTGGGTGTCACGAGGGGAGGGGATGATGGGATTGATAGAGGAAATACCCCAAAAAAAAAGAAGAAAAAATGTGTGTTTTTAGTAGAGGAATGAAGATGATATAATTTCCTTTTCATATATAGATATGATACATGTACATATGCATTATTATCAAAGAGTTAAAAACAAAAAAAAAGAACGCTTTTTTAGGAAAAGTAGAACAAGAAAAAGTCAATCTACCAAAAAAAAACATCCATCGCATCGCATCATGTCAAAAAGAACGACGCTCCAATGCTGCCTTTAGACACGTGGCTTTATTTAGCCTGATCCGAATAGACTCGCTGTAAATGGTCCTCGTGCTTTCTCGGCAAAACCTTTGCAAGATGAAAAGATAGAAAAAAGACACCCCAAGTAGAATGAAAAGATGGACAGAGGCAACGCATGAAAGGAAGGACACTACGTTGTGTCGTGGCAACGCCAAGTCGCACAAGTCACGAGGTCTTCCCGTTTGGGCCAGACTCGTGCCTCTCGCTGCGACGCTGGAAGAAAACCATGCGAGAAGTCAGCAAGGAAAAAAAAAAAAAAAAAAAAGATAGACGGC